>JAQIXW010000814.1:0-24417 GCA_034700685.1 Willowsia buskii
ATACCTCTTCCTTCCAATTCCAATACAAGTCAGTTTAGTATATCCCTGGAAACGTCTATTGTCTATAGTTTTTGCAGCTTTGCAAGCAATTCCATTACCACCAATGACCATGTGCCGTTCGCTTCATTTAGGATTTACGGCCTTGCTCCTCTCTTTTGCCGAACGCTCTCACGATAAGACTGACTTTAAAGTAGCTTACAAACAATCTATTTATCGTCATCAAGTCATCTTCCTTGTCGTATTCAATAGCGTTACCTGTTGTTCTGCGTTGGTGGTGCATGGAGAAATTATGATCTATGCTATTCACATGACGCTGGTAATGTGATGGTTGTTATTATGATAACGACTTTTACATGTAAAACTGTTACTTTACAGCAGCGTAGCTTGAGCTTCCAGTCTCTACACCTACATTCAGTTTCACCATAAATACGTTAGATTGACAAGAGGATATTACCCATTACGTTGGGGAGCTAATGATGAATGATGGATGACGATGCGATATTCAGAAACGTTGAATTCGACTAGGGCAGCGTGAAAGGATATCCTTGCTTGTTGCAACTACATTTGTATACTTACCTGTGGTTAACAAACACCTTTATTTATGAATGACATGCACAAGATACAATGCAGACATAAAATTTTCATGTATGTATAAAGAGAGCCGGTAGAAGTCATAAAAACGATTAATATGTTCATACACCGATTGCTACAATGTATAGATATGAGTTGCGTAAGAAACAAATTATGTCCACGATATTTATAAGTCATTACCTGCATGTATTTTTTTTCAAGAACTTTCTACACAAAAACGTTCGTCCGTCGAATAGAACGACTTGCTATTCTGGAAATGGTAAAAATGTGAGTGCACAAACAAGCTACGTAAATATGGAGATCTCTCTGGGCACATGGAAAAACGTTGTTGGAGAGCAAGAAAGCGACATCATGACATGACAAAAATCCATATTTTTTTAGAAGATGAGCTTTATGGAATAACAAGGCATTGATGTCATATTTTAGCCGATAGTGTAAATATAACGGCAATCCAAAATGCATTTTTACATTAAAACAGGATAATGATGATGTATGTAATTGAGTAACGATGTCTCTCGGTAATAGTATAGCGCTTCTTTTATGGACAGTAAAAGTAAAATAAACAGTCCTTGTTTGTCTCCAGTTTCAGTTAGCCATCAATGTAGCTTTTACATTTGTTTATTTATGAATCGAGTTTAATGAAAAGGCAAGCTATATAGTATTTCACTCACTACTACTTCTTTATTCGTTTGGCTACACAATGTGTGCTTGAGTTGTTTCAAGGCAGTTCATCAAAGAAAAACACATCATCTTTTGTCTCCTCATTCTCAAATTGAGTTATGCTTTTCTTTTTGAAAATGCTTCACACATCCATGCTTCGAGGCAAGTTTTTCTAAACATTTTGCTGACATTCGCACGAAATTATCGAGTCTATACAGATGTACACATTATGAATGATATTGTCCCAAGGTCAATCATAGCTATTTTTAAAATGGCTTGTAACAGGGAACAACTACGATATGCTACTACTATAGTCAAAAACAAATTCAATTTTCGCAAAGAATGGTACCCTCATATTGGCTCCAGTCCATCCGGTAATGAAGTTGACAAGGTTGAAATTACCCAATTGGTTGGAATAGTAAAAGTAAGACAGATCTGCATTACAGCGGAAATCGAAAGTGTGGAATGGTGGATAGATAATGTACATGACATGCAAGTGCATGATAAAGAAATAATCTGCTTCCTAATAGTGCTCGTGAAAATGAAAAGTGACAAACTTATGGCATTTTTGGTTTACTGCATGCTTGTCATATTATCTAGTTCTCAGAAAAAAGTAAAATATTTAATGTTGAATATTATTAGGTTTTGACCAAGTGTAAATGCAAAGCAAAGCAAACTCTTACTTTGCGTGAAGTAATAACACAATTATGTACCTACAGTAATTGCATTTCCAGCTAGGCTAGGGAATCCGCTTCTTCACTTTACAGACAGGTTCAAGGTCACGTTTATATGTACTTTAGTAGTTTATAGTATATTGCTTGTACAAGTGCATATTGATATTATTCTGTTTGCCATGAGCCGGTATCATATTTCTTTTACATGAAAACTCTTTCTGCTTAATGGCTGTCTAAAAATGCTGGACTGCCAGAACAACAAAAACATAAAAATGAAAATGACTGTAGCAGATGAGTAGAACATTCAACAGAGGCGTAAATTTTTATGAGGTGAAAGCAAAAGTGAGCATTAATATGCTTTGCTTTATGTCACTTGGGAGTTATCCCTCATAACCAATTACAATTCATTTGTTTGGATCTTTATTTTTTAATTTTAACTCATAAAATGGAGTGAGTAAGGTACTTCATCTCAAGCAAACATTTATTCTTCATTGTAAAATATTTCACTTTTCTCAAAAGAGTAAAGACAGTACTTAATTCTAACGTCAGTGCATCATGCCCTTTTGTAACATTAAAAGGTTTAGCAAGTTGAGTTACAAGTGGTTAAAACTCTTAGTTGGATGGATTGTTTCTGCCGTACAAAATATATTCCTCGGGAATTCAGAGCGAGCTAATCAGCAAGTCATTGATAATAGCACAGAGAAGCAAAGATTGTCATCAACGGGAATGGACAGCAACTTGAACCCTGTTGACATTGGAGGCGGTCAAGAATGTGGAAGCGATGGTACAGATAAGGTGCCTTAAATCTCAAATCAATTAGTGATTTTAATACGCTGTTTGTATATTCAATTTACACATCTAATATGAATACAATTTGTAAAACAAATAACAAAAAATTAGAAAAATTATCAGATCCGAAAACAGCCGCAGACTGGAAGAAACAATCATTTTACTGACAATGAATGGCAATCTACTGTAATGAATTATAATATCAATCAATTCAAAAGTTATGACAAGTTGTACGAACAAAAAACAAATTGCATAATTTATTATTCATTTCGCTGAGTGATTATCTTATCTCATTGTCAGTAAGTTTTGAGGCGTGTGATTCCATCTTTCACAGATCGGTATTTGTACTATCATCATCACCTACCAACTGACAACTCGATGACAATAGATTAGTTAATCAGTTGATGAGCTGACTGACATAATTTCGAACAAAGGCAAAGATGCTTGTTATACGCTCATTTTTGCTTTTTCCCTTATGATTGGAACACAATGTCCATATTCAATACACTATAATGCAAAAATAAGTCATAATTAAACAAGATGAAACATGACCTGATTAAAGTACATAGGCGTATGTTGTATTTTGTATTGCATCTACTGCTTACTACTGATAACGAGACATTGATGGCAGTGCAAGTATTAGAACTATATTTCAGTAAATCAACAAAATACTCAAGTTATGGAATGAAAGCACTCTAATATTGAGGGCACCTTGACGCCAATTTAATGGCACAAACCCGGTACAATCGCAATTGGCAAAATGAAATGGAAAAATGTGATAAGTACAAAATACGCACCGGTATACAACTGTCAAACAGTTTTATGATAAAGAAATGTGTTTAGGCATGCAATGAATGACATTTCTATGACATTTTAAAATGCTTGCGCATGGTTCCAATTGACCCAGTCATTGCTTGACAGCGTTGTGATTTACTACGGAAGCAACTGTAGGGATCTTTCTCAAAATGAAGACTGTTCTCAGCATCTTAGGCTTAGCCATAGGGCTCGCTATTGTAAAAGCAAATTCTAAAATGTTCACAGTAAAACCTTGTTATTAATACGAAACGATTAAGTAATTCAAACATGATTTTTATCTTCTAGGTTTCCTGTTCTAATGGACAAAATCTTCCAACTGTTTACGAATACTTTGCTAACAGCAGCACCACTCTAACTGGCCTAGTCGCTGGTAACCAACGTTTTACTCTGAATGGTAGAGAAATTCGTATAGTCTCTGGGGCAATTCATTACTTCCGAGTACACCCGGCTCAGTGGCGAGATCGTCTAAGAAAACTCCGCGCTCTCGGTGCCAACGCAGTGGAAACCTATGTCGCATGGAATGTACACGAACCCCGTAAAGGAGAATACGATTTTGGCGATGGCCAAAATGATTTGAGCGAATTTGCTGATCTCCGCACATTCCTACAACTGGCACAGGAAGAGGACCTCCTCGTCTTATTGAGACCTGGACCCTACATTTGTACCGAATGGGACTTTGGTGGACTTCCAAGTTGGTTGCAACGCGACCCTAACATGAAAGTCAGAGAAAACAATGAGCCATACTTGAACCGCGTAAAAGTTTACATGGACCAATTGCTGCCACGTGTGGCCGATCTCCAATTTACTCGAGGTGGACCCATCGTTGCTGTTCAAATAGAAAATGAGTATGGTTCATTTAGCCCCAGGCATAAGGAGTACCTGGAGTTTGTCAGGAATCTATTCAATGTCCATGGCTTGAATGAATCCTTGCACTTCACCTCTGACAACGGGTTCGGAGGAAGTGGTATGGAAGGCAGCTTACCAGGTGTCCTGCAAACAGCAAATTTCCAGGTGGGTCCTGAGAATCTTTTCAATCGGTTGAGAGAGGTTCAACCTGATATGCCACTGATGGCTATGGAATTCTGGGCTGGATGGTTTAATCACTGGGGTGATGGCAGTCAAGCTGGAACCACGCCTCAAAACTTTGGACAAGTTTTGGAAAGCATTCTTGGAACTTGGAATGGCTCCGTCAATTTTTGTAAGTATTAATTATTTTTAATCTGATTGAGTTTAAGAGAACAACAATATTTTTGATTTCCCAAATTTCCAAATTCTTACAGACATGTTCCATGGTGGAACCAACTTTGGATTTATGGCCGGTGGAAACAACATTGGAGAGCCACCATATATTCTTGCTGACATCACTAGCTATGGTACAATACATATTTTCCAAAAGTACTCATACTCCCGAATGCTAATGACTACTAAATTACTACTCTACATTCATTAGATTACGACGCACCTCTGAGCGAGGCTGGTGATTACACTCCAAAATACGAAGTTGCAAAACAACTTATTGAACAATATTCCATTCCAAAACTGCGCCGTCCCGATCAACCTGAGCAATCGAGGAAAGTAGCTTATCCTACAATACGTCCTGAGCGCTATCTAACTTACAACGATCTCATTTCCAAAGTTCCTTCTACCTCAAAATTCACGGTGGAAAAGGCAGTTTCCATGGAAAATCTTCCCATGAATAATGACAGTGGTCAAAGTTATGGCTACGTGATCTATAGGAAGACTCTTCCCCTGTCCCCTGATGAGGATGTCGTTTTCAAAGGTTCATGGCCAAGAGATGTGGCTTTCCTTATTATAGATGGTGAGCCTGTTGGAGTAACCAATGTCACAAATGACTACTGGATCAATAGCATTCGAGAACTGCCAGTGAGTGTCACGACATCAGGAAATCACACAGTTGACCTCATGGTGGAACCACTTACCCGAGTCAACTTTGGTTCTGCTGGAGATTTTGTTCAGCAAAAAGGAATTGCACCTATTCATCAGTCTAAGATAGAAATTAATGGGCAGGAAGTAACAAACCTGGAGATTATAGCAATGGAATTTACCAACGCCTGGGTCAAGTCTCTTACCGGATTTACTGAATTGGGAAATTCAAGTCTGCCTCTGAGGGCACCCATTTTGATTGAATCCACTTTCAACATAACGGGAACCCCTGCCGATACATTCCTGGATATGAGCAGCTGGAACAAGGGCATTGTTTTTGTTAATGGCTTCAACATTGGAAGATACTGGCAAATTGGACCTCAACAGAATCTTTATGTCCCTGCCCCCCTTTTGAAAACTGGCGTGAACACGGTATGCATAAAATTTATCAGCATTTTTAGAAATATCTGTACGAGTGGTATTCTTATATCCTTTTATTGTTCATTCAGATCACTGTTTTTGAACAAGTGCAACCACATACCGAACTGGTGTTTAGCGACAAGCCAAATCTTGGTGCTCCTCCAACTCCATCGGCTTAAATTTTATTCCTAGAGTTTATGTACATAAATGAGCTTTGAAACAAATGGACTGTGAAATTTTGCATTACAAACTTGTCATGTTCGTAAATTTTACTTATTGAGCAGTTAATTATTAAACGATACGCGCATTGCTTATTGTGCCATGTTTAAAAATTTGAGAGTTTTATTTATTTAAATAAGGCTTTAATTTAACTATGTAAATTTACTGGTGGCACATGGGTAGTTTTTTTTAAAACAAACATTATAATTTTTTGTATACATACTACGCATACACAATCGATTGCACGCATCCTCGTTTCAGTTAGAGCTGCTCAATTCAATTCGTACAAAATTCAGATTCCTATTTAATGAGTTTCACTTGATTTTTTTAATGGACAATTTTCGATAGTTTTTGTGACCTTCATATAAGATAATCTCATTTTTAGCACGTAGCAACTGGCACACAAAGATAACAATGATACTAAAACTATTTCTTCATGGAAGCTCATTAGAGTTCATTGTGACGATTAGTTATTTTAGTCTCCAATTCCTCGTGTAATTTCTCCACATGTCTCTCATGTCTCTTAATTTTCTCCACAAACAATGAGTTCATGTCCTTGTCTGTATGACGGTAATTTTTGTCGTGGTCTTGTTTAACATTAAATTCTGCTTGAAGATGCTGCAATTTTTCCACTCTTCTCTCATAATGCTTTAATTCAGTCTGTGAAATGCAACATAAAACAATTGAACAATTAAGAATTATAGTAGTATTAGGTATGCTTCAATGAATGAGAAAAATTGCTATTAGCATAATATGAAGTTACATGCAAAGAGTCCAACTCTTCAGGGGTAAAGTCGGCATTTAGTGCCAGCCTCCACAAGCCGGCAACCCTCGGCTCGGAAAATTCCTTTGAATCTGGGCCCTTGGCAACTCTCTTGTGGAGTGAATCATACTCATCCTTTAATCCTCTGTGTTTGCTTCTGATGTCATTAACAACTTTATGCCCTCCATCAGGATACTTTTTGCTTGGCTCATCAGATTTCTCCAGATGATCAAAATGTTCGAGATCACTTAATGGCTGTAGGTGTAGGTCTAGTAAAAGAAGAAGAAAGCAATCAAATGTGGAACCATTGCATTCTTTACGATGACAACCATTTCCTGAACAACTTACTTTTTTTGGCATCAACATCAAGCGTTTCCAGTAGAGAATAGTATTCATCAATTTTATCTTGGTAGTGTTGGAACTCCTCTTTCAGTGTTTTCAGTTGCTTCTGGTCAAATCCAGATTTCTCTGCTTTCTCCCACAGTTTATTCAACTTTTTGTCTTTAAAAATGCCCTTGTTTATGTAGTTATCCGAGGGGTCCAAATCTGTCTTGTGAATTTTTTCTGGAATAGCATCCTCCTCAAAATACTGAAGCAGTCCATAGTTTTGTAAAAGAGCTGTACAAAAATGCATGGGTCTCCTTTAGGTCATGTCAAATTCAACAATGATTTGAATTCACCTCGAAAGTGTAATTAAATAATAGTAAAAATCTCTCGTTCGTACTCTTAAATTTCTTTCGCACAGAAGCTTCCTTCAAACCGTCCTTGTCCAACCCGTCCGATTTCAACCTTTTCAAGGTAGACTCTTCTTTATCCTGTGCCAAGAGGTCTGTGTACAGTGACCTCAGCTTGGATTCGCTAACTTTCTACAAGTGTTTTAATTACAATATAGTAGAGCCAACATTAAACTTTTATACAAATTAAACGCATCCTTAACGGAAACGCCATTAATGCTTAAGAATGTTTTCTCCAATTACCTGTTTCGCTTTATGCCAAACCATATTCATTTTTGCCATTCTAAATGGCTTCTCCATTTCTCTAAAATCAACATTTGCCTCTTTTGTGTACCTATTTTCGTGTTGAACTGTTACCGGCAAAATTAATGCCTCCAGGATTAATACAATTAAAACTGGAGAACAAGTACAAATGAACTGCTTCATATTTTCGGCAAATATGTATGTATATAAAAGTTATCACAGCAAATTTGAGATAATTTTGAGTTTGTTAGTTTATCTTTGCAAAATGCTACTGTTCATATCAATGATCAATGATCATTGATAAATTTGACAAAGAAGATGCATGCGACTGTATTATGGGAGTATTTTGCACCTGTTGTCAGTTTAGATATTTTATCCAGGTGATTATTAGATAGCTTTCACACACACACATGTGATTTCATATGGTACACACTATACCCATGCATCTTTGTAAAATAACTCATGAGAGCTACTCTGGAGATTTTTATATCTCAGAAGAACATTCGCTTACTTTCATGAGAAGTTTCTTCATCTTTCATTTGTCATTGTGTTTCACTCTGATTTGTCATTTGTAAGCTCGATCGAGCTGATTATCACATTAGGTATATATTTTCACTAAAGAAATGCATGATAACAAGAAGCCGACAGTATGAAATTTTTTGAAACAAAAGTCGCAAATCATACCGAAGCAGTTGCCGCTCGCTACATACTGATACTGAGAATTTCATTAATTACGAACTACTCATCTACATAATTTCCCCGTGCATTCCCTGTTTCTTAATTTTTCCGTGCTAATCGCTTATCAATCATAAATATTTAGTGAATTGCAGAATCTAGAAATCTTTTACCTTAGTACACTTACATAAGTCATCACTAAACAGCATCGTCATCAGTACTACGAAGCATTACAAAATACCTGGACGAGCTATCAAGCTCTTTTTTGCCCGTGTGTCCTTTAACTTTTCAGGAAGGACAATACTCTTCTC
This sequence comes from Willowsia buskii, assembly GCA_034700685.1. Lineage (NCBI taxonomy): Eukaryota > Metazoa > Arthropoda > Collembola > Entomobryomorpha > Entomobryidae > Willowsia > Willowsia buskii. Next base: position 8,780 of record JAQIXW010000814.1, read on the forward strand.
GGAGTTGGAACGTTCACGAGCAATCCTCTTCTCTGCATTAGACATCCCATTTGCTCACAGTTGCTCTAGTAGGCTATCCATCATCACAACTTTTTATGCCATAAACACGAATGACACGAAGCGTACAAAATATAATAGCGTGCCGCTGCCACTCTTTAAACCCTTCCACTTTTGCTGTTCCCATGCACATCATTACATTTTGCATTTCCAATTTCCAACTTTCCATCCCGCAGCAAAATGTACCAGGTATTATTACATAGGCATACATATTTGTCCTTTCCATAAACCAGTAAACTCGGTTTGAAGTCATTATTATGCAGATGTATTCTATACCGCTTGCTTACTACATTTGTACTTCATTACTACAATATTATGTATATTATTATTTGTGGCGAGAGACTAGAGAATCTCCTTGTTCGTGTGAGTAGTGACTAGTTGGCTGGCTGGTTTCCCTACACACACAGAAAATCTCCTTTCATCCAATCCACAATCCTCACACATAAAAAACTTATTCCCATATCCACAACATCATCATTCATGAGATCAACACAGTCCCCATTCACTCGCCATCAATATATACAGTGCATATGTACATTCATTATTATAAGCAGCAGAGGCATTATTTCTGAGCATGAATACGAATACCTACTTTTATACGAATAGGTAAACTAAAACGCGTGTGTATATGCCCATCATAATAGCCAGAAGGAGACTATCTCAACAAAATCGATATTTTTCCCTTTCAGTTTAGCAGTTCACTCTCTTGAAAGCCCCTTTTGCTTTCTAAAGTAGCCATAAACCTATCCATGTACAATAATATGTATGATTGCTCTCTACTCAAACTTCTACTCACAAAAAGCTTGCACAGCTAATTTTATTCTTTTCCAAACGAAACAGTTGCGTACGCTTTTTAAGGTAAAGTGTACGTACACACATACCTATATATACACGGAACGATATTATCTACAAATACTGTTCATTTTTCTGTGGTGTAAAATTTCTATCCCATTTATGCCTTAAGCCTATATATCCCATCGGATGCACAAGTAGTAGTACATATTTTGGAATTGGAATCATCCTTTTTATTATCATCTTTATCTCCCTACATAAATGTGTGCCTGTGTGTGTGAATGCATAGGCATTTCAGATTTTTTTTAGAAGACGAAGAATGTCAGAGAATGTGCTGTTGTGTGGTTGTTGATGTGGTGTCTTCTATTCTCTGCTGACGAGTACTCTTCTCTCTGCTTTGTGTATACAATCTTTTACCTTTTTTTAAACTTTCAACAATCATCATCATCATCTCCTCTAATCCAACATTCACACTATCTCTCTTGCAAACAGTGTAAAAAATGGTACACGAACACGGTTCGCTTCTCCCTACGACGACGATCATCATCAGAGGAGCCTCAACAACATCACCCATTTATATTAATGCTAACAACATTTGATGATGATGATCCCTCGCTCGCTCGCACTCACAAATAAATAATATTTATCATCTCATCATCATACATGTACGTACATGCACACTATTCGAATGAATACTATATACAGCTACACAACTACCACTTTTACTCATTTTGATTGGGTTGGTTGGGTGAATTGATGAGCATTTATAATATTTGATTGTTTAATATTAATACTATTAGAGTAAATGTGTTGTCGTTTGTGAAATACTAAATGGTGATGTGATCATTCTGATGATGCTGATAAGGTTGATGATTAACTATTATAGTTACTACAAACACTAGCTTGTTTAATGGCAGCAGGCAGCTAAAAAACAAACAAGCAATTTTTTTGCACACATTTTCATGTGCGTTGTCAAAGGCAACGAAAAAAAAACAGACAGGTTTTAAATAATGTTTTCAAAATGAAAAGTGAAAAAAGCGCCACGGGAAAAGGAAACGAAAAAATTGAATGTGAGAAAAGCGCGAACAGTCAAGTGACAGTTTGTTCGTAGCAAAAATTGGTGAAAGGGTAGGGATTATTGGCGTTATGTTCAGTTTTGTGTGAGATTTTAAGCTTGCCAATTTGTTTTTCTATAAGAGGAAGAATGCAGTTCTGGAGAATGCCGTCGTTGGAAAACGTGCCTAATGAATTGTGTACAACTTTAAAGAGAAGAGACAGAAACAGCAACAGTGCTAGTTGGAAACAAGATGTGTTTTGTATCAGCAGTAACGTCAGATGGACAAGCACAACAACACTGTGTTGTCCATACTTTTGTACAAAAAACCAGAGTGAACGGCTAAAGACATAATATATTTAAGAAACATAATTCTAAATTGTAATATTAACTGAACACAGTGTTCGAACGTGGTCATAATATAAATGACATAAAAGTATTCTTTCCAAGTAAAAATTTTAATTCCAGTGAATTTGCTCATCGTCAACATGTCAAAATATTCCAAAGGGAAGCGCTCCCATGCTGGAGCAGGGAACCATTTTGACAAGCTGCTTAAAGTGTGCAGCAATAGTAAAGTGGCAGGATCCATAGGGAGATTTGGAGTGGCTTCGTTCACGTCGATTAGAAGCACTCCTAGCAATGAAGCTCCAGGTAAGGCAAACAATAAGAATTATGAGCCAATTTGCGAATTACATACACGTATTTGAAATTAAATTAGTAAAATTGATTTGTGTATATTAATTTAATCATTGCAGTGGAAGAGAAGAAACCAAAGTCCAAGTATTCCTCCTTCAAGAAACGTGCCCGACTGGATCCCTCCACAAGCAAGACATCAGAGCCCAGTCCGTTGGTGCAAGCAAGTAGTACGATTGGAAGTAGTGTTGGCGTCGCTGCAGCAGCACCAACTGTCTACAAGCCTCGTAAATTCTTCAAATCTCGTGGTCCCATGGAAGTTGATGCTGGCTCAAACAATCCAGTAAAACCGATACGGCCCGATGTCGGAAGTTTAATGCCTATACTCCCTCCGCAACAACTGGTTACAAGCATGAGTCCTTTAATCCCTTCCAACACCAATACAAACTCTCAGTACTACAGTGACCAAGGTCAGCATACCCACCATAAAAAACATAAAAAGAACTCGAAAAAGTTGGAAAACTTGGCAAGCCTACCACCTCCACCCCCACATCAGTCAGCATCTTCCTCAGATTCGAATTTTACGTCGCCTCCAATTAAGCTTCGAATTTTTAAAGATCGTGGAAAATTTGTAGCCGAAGCCCCACCTGCAGAAATACAGCCTATTGTCCCGCCTCCAGATTCTTCGCCTGTGAAAAAGCGAGGTCGCAAGCCAGGTTCCAAGAATAAAAAGTTACTAGAGTTTGAGGATCCTGGTGCGGAAGCAGTCGAGCAAAAGCCCCCAAAACAGACCAAACGGCAAAAGCAGGCTGCAGCTGCGGTGCCACCCCCACCTCCCTCACGTGCTGCATCAGGTCGAACAACAAGGAACTCCACTAGAAGAAATGAGACAACGGAAGAAGAGTCCGACTCTGGCATGCCAAGCCTTGACAGAGAGCTGAGGAATTCTTTTGACGGATCATTTACTGCCGATGGCTCAGCTGAACTGTACCAACCTCCTCCACCTCCGCAACTAATGGTTGACACTTGTGAGATTCAGCAACAACACCAAAGCAATCAAGTTGCAAACACTCAGCCAGCCCAAGAAATCATCAAGAAACTTGAGGAAGATGCAGACTTTAAAAAGCTCTCGGAAATGTTGAGTTCCATGGAAAACGAGACAAATGTGCATGGAAACGATGATACATATAGTCAAAATCAGACGCAAGAAGATGTGTCGCAACAGCAGGATTTCAATGACATTCAGACGTATCCACATAACCAACAGGTAGGAGGTCTTGACACTTTTCCAGTAAACTTAAGTTCATCAGGCAATAATGGAGCACCTCAGGGATTGAGTGCCTTTGCTGCTCAGGCATACATGCAGCAACAATTTCGTCAGCAAATGCAACAACAGCAGCAAGAACAGAATCTAATCCAACAACAACAAAATCAGTCACAAAATTACTTTAATAATAACATGGATATGGGATATCATACGCAGAATCAACAGCATACATCCTCTGTTCAACTTCCGCAACAGCAGAACCTTCCAAAGGCGAATGATATACGTTCTATTTTAGTTGATGACTGGACAGACTTTGATGATGAAACACATTCCCCGACAGGCCACCGATCCAGACCATCCAGCCAAGCCAGTCACCATAGTCAAAGTCCACCCAAATTTAGCCGATTTGATATGTCTGCGTTCATGCCAAGTGGACATGGTGGAAAAGACCCACAGCAGCAGCAGCAGCAGTCTCCTCCCTTCCCAAATCAGGATAGCTCAGATCAGATGGATCAACATTTCAACTCGGAGCAACATCAACAAAACATGCCTTTCAATATTCACTCTTCTCCTTACGCAATGCGAAATTTGCTAAACTGTCCACAGGGACAAGATCCAAACTTTCCACAATCTCAACAAGATTTAAATCAGCAGCAACAATTAGCAGCCTCTGGTATGCATTTCCCTTCCTGTGCTCTGGAGTCACTTCAGCAGCATCATTCTGCGCCTCTGAACAGCTTGTCGTCTTGCGCGAAGCAAGAAGCTATTAGTGTTCTAGATTCTGTTCTCAAGCAGCAGCAACTGACAAGTGACAGCGTTGTTCCAGGACTTCCAGGTGGTCTCCTTCCTCCTCAGCTTCCCTTAGTACCTCAAAAGACACAAAATGCCCCCAGTACGAGGAAAGCGTCCATTTTCAAAAGTCGTGCTCGGGATCAGAACCAAAATGGAGAAGGGACAACTGCAGGCACTGGAAATGATGGAGCCTCCGCCAAAGGTGGAACGAAAAGGTTAGCTCTGTACAGGCATAAATTCGGAGGCGGCCAAGAGGATACCTCTATTGAAGAGCATAATAGACAACCGTACTCACAAAGTGCAGCTCATGTTTTCAACGAATTCGACGACGAAGTAGATGAAGAAAGCGTCAGGCTCAGAAATGTGAGAATAAAAAATGTGAAGGCGGTACATCAACTGCAGGAATCTGGAGAATTTCATGAGTTTGATGGAGACGTGCAATATATTTTGGAGGACCTACGAAACAAAAATCCCATGAATATACGATGTCTTTCGGCGGTTACGCTAGCAACCAGGTGCATGGAGCCATCGTTTAGAATGCATTTACGAGCCCATGGGACTGTGGCAGAGTTTTGCAGAGAGCTTCATGATTCACCCCATCATCCCGAGCTTGCATTGTTGGCCGCCTTAGTGCTTTTCGTTCTGAGTCAGGATCGTCTGAATATGGATTTGGACACGGACACCTTGAAGCTGATTCTTGCGTTGAGCAAAGCTGACGACGTGAATGATCCTGAATCCCAAAACTCTCAGCAAGACAACGTAGAAGCATTAAGACACCGTCAGAAAGTACTGGATCTCTGCGTGGAAATGAAAGATAGAGGTCATGCGACGCACCTAAAATTGGATAAGATAACCGCATCAGAACTGGCGTTGGAGACTCTACTTCATTTAACGTCGAAGCGGGCTGGTGAATGGGTCAAGCACGAACTCCGAGCGTTGGGAGGTCTCGATTCTATAGTGAATGAGGTGGATTCCTCGCTACGGTTCGCACAAATGGAACTAGTTCAATTTGGATGGACTGAGGGTGCCCTAGAAAGACTTCGAAAGGTGGATCGTTGCCTTCAAGTTTTGCAACAAGTGACCTTTAACCATGAGCACAATCAAAAATATCTACTAGGACATAGTGATCGTGAAGTAGAAACTGCTGAAGGAGGGGTAATGCGACAAAAGTGTGTGGAAACCAGTCCAAAGATTTTTGTAGAGTTGTTCAGATTTTGTAAAGATAACCTACAACAACTGCATATGCAGTTGGAATCTGCGGCTGTGATGAGAGAAATGTTATTTAGTGTGCTGAGGGTTCTCGTCAACCTGAGTCATGATTACAGAGGAATAGGTATAAGATGGCAAAATTCTAATCACATTTGCTCTCACATTCAAAACTTGCTTTTTGTCTGGTACTAAAAATATGAATCTTTTTGTTGCAGTTTTGGGTAGCGAAATCTTACTGACGATGGATGGATTTCTTCAATTATGCCTTCATTCCACCTTTGAAATGGGCCACTATTTCCCAGACGAGAAAATTTTTGATCTCTTGATGCATGTAAGGATGCGAACTAAACATAAACATTTACGTGAATATTTGCGATATTAATTATTTGTGTTTTAATGAATCATTGGTGCATGTTATTTTGCAGTCACTATGTATGCTTCTCAACTTGGTTGAGCACAGTCGCCCTTGTCGGAACGCTATACTTACATCAACAGTACAGAAAAGTTCGGCGGGCAATTATCGAGTCCCTGACTCCTCTGCATCAATATCGTCTGGCGATTCCGGTGTGGATGAAGAAATTTCAGTGCTGGATGCATTTGTCGAAATGTTTTTATGCAGGGAAAGGGCCGCGAAGAAGGAAGAACAACATACCGACAATATTCTTACGAAAGGACCAGAAGACGCCAACTCTGCAAGACAAAAGGAAGAAAATGGTGGGTCTCAAGACAAAGACAAAAATTCTCAGGATTCTGAGGGCTCGTCATTACAGGATACTATTGACAAATTGATTCAAACTGCTGGAAAGCACATGGAAAACAGTTTGATCGCAGCGTATATATCACTGTTACTGGCTTACTTGATAATGGATAACCCGGTAAGTCAGAGTAATGTAACATGTAACCATGTAACCTTATTTAGTGCACAATAATTTATGTATTAACTTTTGTTGAATGTTTTTGTAGGCGGCGGTTACTCAAGTAAGACACTCGATGCCAAATGGCCGATATCTCCCCTTGATGATTTTCTTGAAGAAGCTGTTTAATTTTATGAGTATTACATCTTCTGTAAGTTCTTAATTTAACTACTTGTACTACTTGTAAATCGCAATGAAATACGAACATGTGATTGATTATAAACGCTCGTATTTATTTATTTTGTTGCAGGCGTCTGGAAGTATACGAGGTCTTAAAGCAACTGCGATTGCACTTCGCTTCTATGCCAAAGAGGACCCGGCATCTGAGGAGGAGCTCAAGAGACTAATTCCTGACTAGGAATAATGCATAGTTAAATAGCATGCTATTTATTAGCAATAAGGTGCAGTGATGTTTTAGCTATAATATTCGTAATTCCTATATGACTGAATATTTTCATTCATGAACACCGATTCTTGCTTCATGTGCATTTCTTGGCATAAAATGTAAAATTAAAAGACGACAATGTTTTTTTGTAAAATAATTCTTAAAGAAACCATGTCGCGTTGTTACCGCTGCCGCAACTTCAAGTCTCTGTAAATGTAAAAATCTCACAATACGGAGTTTTAAAGACGAGTCTTCTAGGAAAAGTCTTGACGCGATATTAAAGTTACTATACATAATAATATACTATTTCCTATGCAGAATAAGATACCAAAATTCACAGACATTTTAAATAACTTCTTGTTATGTAGCTTTATACAGGTGTAAATCTATTTTCTGTCATATTGTTAAAAAAAAGGTTGCTGTCTCCCTATTATTATTACTACTAGATGGTAAAATAGACTATTCAGTAAGTTATTTCAGAAGCATGTATTTCATACATTTAAAACTTGTAAATTGTTTGAGAATAATCTAAGTAACATGTTATTGTTGTAAAAAAACAAAATAAAGACTTATAACAGTTCATCATTTTATTATTACTTGTCTAGTATCAAAAGGCATAATATAGCATTGATTGTAGCCATGGTAAAAACTTGCTCACTTTTGAGTAGACACCAGGATATTTCTCTTTCTCATTTGCACACCCAATTCCCCAGGAGGTTACTCCAACTTGCTCAAAATAACTTGTCTCGCTTCCCCCCGAACCCAAGGTATCATTCTGTGCTTTTCTCCAGCGAAACAACGCACCTCCGCTATCCCCAACGCATGTATCTGTTCCTTTGCCCCAAGCACATATCATATTCTCCTGCAATTCAGGTGCTCTGAAAGGTAATTTGGAGTAATACTTTGTGCACTCATTGATTAAAATTAATTTCAGTCGAATTTGTTGCAAAACGCGAGAATGATTTCCATTTATCTCTGTCCTTCCAAACCCAGTTGTTATTGCCGTTTCATTAGCATACACTTTTTCCGGATAGTCAGCAGATGGTAAGCAAATTGGACGTACTCGATTTGTGCAGTTAATGGCATATGAAAGTTTGACAAGTCCGATGTCATAATGATAAGGGAATGATTGCTCGTATTGAGGATGCACTGTTACTGACTCAATCGGAATATCCAATCTATCATGTTGTCTATTTTTTGTTGGCATGGTCTCATTTCCATTTCCCCCATATAGCTCGTTGTATCCCAGTCTCACTTTGAAATTCCGGAGCCCGACTTGAATCATAGGAAGGAGGCAATGTGCTGCAGTGAGTATGTAACGACGGGAAATCAGACTTCCTCCACAGTGGACCTTGGTGGATCGATCAGCGCGAACCTTCCATCATTCATCATTTCAGAGTTTGTACATACATGACGTGAGTATACTTTTTGCATGTAAAAGTTTTCAATTTCAAAAAGTAAATGTCATACCAACGCTGCAAACCATGGCCAGAAACCATCCTCTTTTACTGGTGTTCCTCCCACAATTTTTCCAGAGGCGGAACTTGCCAATCCACACTTGCAGGAATTCGTGTTGTCCGTTTTTGAACCCTTGTTGTCTAAAGAAATATGCGTATCTAAGGGTTTTGTCGACAGTGATTGGTCAGGTGTTTGCGTACTGGTTCCATTTCCGTTAAAATTTTCAGTACTGTTCCCCTTTGCTTCCTCGGTCTTGTTTAAGGTTGTAAATGTAAAATGGCTTTTATTGCATGTCGTATTTTTGGTGGGTGTACCTCCAATGACACAGTTAATCCCAAATGCAATTATAATTGAAAGACACAGCGGATTTATAACAACAATGTTGATTAACTTCATTTTAACTGATAGTCATGCAAGTGAAGTGAACAATTGGCAAAAGGCTAACACTATATTGCCACTCTGTCATCTTGTTAGCTAGCAGCATTCGATGATGTCATGAATTGCAAGACGGATCTATTATACTTAGTTTAAAAAATGAAAGTGGTTTTCTCAACACAAACATGAGTCAGTGAAGGGCTCCAAAGTAGGAAATAGTTAAGCATTGCTCACACATATTCCACGGCTTACTTAAAGATGATATTTAGTTTTTTCAAAGGTGTTTCGAGAAAGGTCATTTTTACCACATCATCATTATTCACATGCATGCATCATCACTAAACTTCTTTACAAGTAAATAATTTAGTGCATGAATTTTAAAAGGTTCCGTTTTACTAGCGCTTGCATTCGCGCATTACATTACACATTACGAAAAGCAAATATCTATCACCACCACCCAATAAAACATGTATATTACGAACTATTGAGAAAAGCTAAGCTAAACGTATTAGTTATCGTAAAGTTTGCGGCTTCATTTTAGAAATAATAAGGTAACCTTTAAATTTGGTGATGCTCATTAATATACATCCAATTTCAAAATGTTCTGTTAAATAAATTGACATTCTCTTAAGAAATAAGATATAGGTAATCCAATAAAAATACCCAGAAACTCTTTAATATGTCTTTGTGAAGGTACAAAATAATGAGACAAAAGTGGCATTAGAAGCTGATGCATATTGTGAAATAATTTGACTTATTTTCTTCCTTAATCGAAATAAGACATTTGGCCCAATTTTGTGAATTATTGATTAGTTGACTACTTCACGTAAGTTATCAATCCACGGGATATATTATTTCGAATGATACTTGCCACAAAGAGTGATCCTGTTTTGAATAGTATCATGAGTAGCTAGTAAAATTAATGAGCAATCGATGCAAAAAAAAACCGTCGCTGTACTACTATCATTGCTACTCTATGTTTCATCATTTTATGCACACGTCATTTAATTCTTTTGGATGCAGACATCTAATAAAAACCTGCATCTGTACAAAGGATATAAATAATAATAATATTATGATTTTTAGCAATCTTAAAAAGCATTCCTGCTACACAGGCTGAGTAAACATATAAAGGAGTACAAAAGATGGATGGCTGAGGTTCGCTTTATTTGGTGCTTTGTCAGAGATGAAGATAATCATGCATGAATGACTGCACATGTTGCTGCATTATATTTTAACAATGCACGGAATTAATTATGCCATTGCATGCAACAATGATGAGATCTTGTATTCAGAAAATACGCAAAACTATATTTTTAGAGAAACTGGTTTGCCGGTGGCCCAGTAGCAATTTTGCTTTGGAACTGAAACAAGTGGTATATGGCCTTCATTGAGTTTCCTGCCAGTTACATAGTGCAATGTTTTGCTGATTGCAATAAAAAATACGCCTATAAAATATTAAAAGGTCGTTTGTTGGTGTTTCGTATTCATTGTAAGTGCGCAGTATTTCCATATAATTTTTACAAAAAGTACTCACATAATATGAAAACCTAGAGTTTTGAAATTGGTTTCTTTTCTTCTAGGTATTTTGACTTTCGTTGACAATTCCAGAAAATGATGTTTTATAATACAATCATTCTGGTGTTGGGATTTGGTATGCTGATTTCTGGGCATCATGATCATAACCACGAAGACACACCAAAAAAGGTTGTTCAAATCGAGGTCGGAGAGCATTGTGACTTGGCTTCCGCGCCAGATGGTCAAGATGGTACATCATGGCACGTGGTTGAACATGACGTGGAAAAAGTCTGCACCCCAGGCTCCACATGTCGCGGAGGAGCCTGTAACTGTGAGGATCTTGCTGATGGAACGCTTATGGGAATTTCCCAGGACAACGATGGAACTCGAGTTTGTCGCCGTTTGGCTGGGCAAAAATGCTCAAGTGATGGAGAATGCTTCAAGAACGTGTTGTGTTCCAAAGGAATATGCACATGTCCACAAGATGTGCATTGTCAAACGACCAAAAATGATGTGTATATTTTAGATTAAATCTTTTAGATTATAATATACCTAATTAGTAATTAGGTTCGGGAAATCTTTAGTGTTACATAATCACTATCATTACAAAGAAACACTTGATATAAGCTTTGTTAGCCATTAGCTCTCTAGTTTGAGTTTGTAATGTCAACCATTGTTAAAAGTAGTTCCGAATTAGGTATGTACCTATGTATTCGTATCGTGTTTCCCATTTGATAAAAGGGTTGTTACCTCGAATAAATGTTAAAATATACTTTCCTAAACTAAGCTCTCGTGACTGTAATTTGATCTTTATCACGATAAAGAATATTGAATCATTAGACATGCAACTGCAGTGCAAGGATAAATTACATAACAACTCCACAAAACAATTTTAGGAAATGGATGGAAGGGAAATTGACTGTTCGTTCTTATTTTTGACTTTCTATTAGAGTCAGAGTGCATGTATTATTCACTTAATTCACTTACCTTAGCCGATTAAGCGTATCAATTTCTCCTAAATAATAATTGCACTATGATTGTGATTTTGAGCCCTTTAATTTTTCCCGTTGCCTTTCAACAACCCGACCAGGTTGTGATAGGTTTTTTAATTATCCAAAGGTAATAGAAATTGGCTGCAATCAGAGTAAGTCATGTTATCTGATAAAACGAAGGATCCATATTCTGTCGAGTAATAATACAACATTCGATCTCTTAATGCAATTATACATGCCTACTCTTACTCTTAAGGAGGCTTGTCATGAACGAAGGACGACCCTTAAAACAAAAATTACTATGAATAGTTCTTTCCAGAATGGGAATAACCACGTCCATGAAAGCGTTAAAATGACTTCATTCCATCCCATTCCATCACTTTTTCTCAAAATACTCTTTCTGTGTCTACAATGTCATTCATACAACGTGGAATTCGCAGCTCGTATCGCTTTAAAATATTTTCCAGCCTGTTCTGTAATCGCGTTAACAACGCATGGAAATCCAAGTGAGCTAAGTGAGGTGTCGGCTCTTGACACATCATTTAAAAATATTCGACAATGGGAAACATCACCAAGTCCCCGTCACCTATTTGGTTTGGGTACAATGAAGACGCCTGATGGAGTAAGAGATTTCCGCACACATACTCCTTACTGTAGAGTTATCATTACATTTGCATGCGGTCCGTCTTTCAACGCTTCAGACTTTCTTGGGCTTCTCACCCCAAGGGAATTTCCCATTTCGCTAAGAGATGTGGACCACTACATATTCCTAACGGGAAGTACCAAATCTGTTGCTCAAGAACGGAAGCTGGCACAAGCAATTTTACTCTCTGATGTCGGCCAAGAAACGAAACACAAAATTGTGGTGTTGTCAGCACAGAGCCAATCAATTTCAAAATTTAATGCGTTGACATTTTGCTTGTTTTGTGATCATACTGTGAGTAACCCACGTGGAGAGAGTGCAATAATGACTCTGCAAGGAGATGTGAATGATGATGTCACCAAATTATTTCCAGCATTTACGAAAAATTTACACGGTCACTTGCTTAAAGTCGTTGGTCCAACAAAATACTTATCCCTTTACGAGATGGAAAAGATCAATGGATCAAAATGGTATGAACACAAACGTGGAATGTTCACCGAATTTTTCTTCATTATGCAAGGCAAGCTAAATTTCAGCTATTTGCTGAAACCTTGTTCCGGATTTGGGAAAATCATTCCCGAAGGAAACACAGGAACGTTGCTACCAAATGGTACTTGGGCCGGTTGTGTGGCAGATATTTATTACAGGTGGGCAGATTTAAGTATGGGAGGTAGTCCATCGGGGGATCGGCTACATTATGTAGATTTTTCAGCAAATATGCGATACGACTATGTTCAATTTTTCACTCATAGTCCTCAGGTGGTGTACCCATGGACAGTGGTTTTTGTTTGTTTCGACTTGTATGGTTGGGCGAGTGTGATAGCAAGTGTTGTGGTTGGAACGTTTGTGCTTTATAAAACAGAGGATTTCATGGATACACCTGGACCTAAAATAGGAGATGTCTTTTTTTATCTTTATGCATATCTTGTTGGTCAGGACCTGAGTGTGGAACCTCGCTCAGTGTCGTCAAAGGTGACTTATGTGTACTGGTTGTACTACGGAATCGTTGTGGGGGCGGCTTATGCATGCGCGTTACAGTCACTAATAGTATCTCCGGGACTAAGCATGGTTCCAAAAACAATGCCTGATCTGGCTGGAGCATCACAATGGGCTTGTGGAGTTCCTCTGTCGTTCAGGAATGGCCTGGCAGAAAACGTATTCAAATCGTCAAAAAATCCTGACATGAGGAAACTGTATAGGGAGACACAAGAGGATAAAGATGCCGTGGAATGTCTTAAACGGGCTGCGACAAGTGACTATGCTTGTTTTCATTGGCAAATTATGGCTGAGTTCTACATGGGAACAATATTTATTGACAGAGCAGGAAATCATCCGTTTCTGTACGCGAGGGATTACATTCTTTTCTCTGGACCAACGTGGATGTGGAGAAAAAGGGAGATTTGGAAGGACGCATTTAATGACTTTTTTGGGAGACAGTTCAGCATGGGAATTGTTTACGAGGCAAGCGCAAGGGACAGGAGAGTGGTGAGGAGACAGTTGGTCCAAGAAGTAAAGGACGGGAAGAGGAAACCGTTGCAGTCATACACGGCACAGGACGATGGACCAAAGCCATTTACTTTCGAAAATGTAAAAGCATGTTTCATCGTGCTGATGATTGGGCTAATTATTTCTTCAAGTACGTTTATTCACGAAGCGTTTCCAAAGAAAACACTGGCAAAAGTTCAACTGAAATGTCGGTACCTTTTGTGGATAATGTTGAATTGCCGGAAAGGCTTCAAATTCAAAAAGTGAACAGACATAAAATCCACTTGAATAGGGCTTTGCCAAGTAAACACATACAAAATCAATAAACATTTAAAATTCTATAAATTATGTTGTCATTAGACACGCATAAATAAAGTCCACACGATTTGTTTACTCATATTTTTATTTATCCGACAAATATTATTCCATTAAAATATATAAATGTATAATGTGGAGCCTTAACAAATGTGTGTCAATAAATACCATCGCAAATTCATTAATTCATTCGCCCAACAGCCTTAGGACAAAACGGTAGAAGTTGCAGAATCATAAATAGCACGTTTAGTTCTATATGCATCACGCAATGTATCAGGTATTCATGACTATGAATGACTATGACTCACTCACTATGACTAGCTTCCCTAAAAATAATTTTTTTTTCGATTTAGGTAGGGAACTTTATAGTTTAAATATACATTGAGTAATCAATTTGTGAGATGAAACTGATTAATTGTGATAGAAGTATTTGCAGTGACGTATTTGTATTTACTCTTTAAACAAGAAAACCTCCTGTCGTACATGTGTATTTTCGTTTCCAATGATTGCTGATCTTTCTCTGGATACTGTCATTTGGTGAAGTTTTCGCACGTTTTAATAGTTTGACTTTTTTCCATGAACATGCTATAAAATGAATGAGAGATAAAATTCATAGTTACGGGCTTCCAAAGAAGTCTAAAATCAAGTTAATTTTTCGCAACATGACCAATCCTCAAACACCAATTGACTAAGAAAGTTTAGAAGAAGGCCACACACAAATGGCTCTCCTTTTATTTTTCTTCGTCCTTTTCCAAAATTTCAAGTGCCAAACTTCCTACAATATCCAGGTAGCATCAAAAATCGTCACAAATGTTCTACATGATTGTTCTGTGCTTCTTTCCACTTTTCCTGATGGCCCAAGTGATGTCCAGGAAATTTCTAGACTTCACACCGATTTAAATTCTGGTGACCATGCATACATACGTCCTCGACCATTTCATTTAGTTGGATTACAACAAATGCGGGAATTCTCAGGAGTCAAAGACATCAGAAAATTTACAGGCTACTGCAAGCTTGCGATTGCATTTATTCATAAAAATGGTCAGAATTTCGCCAAAGCATTTTTGGGCTTACTAGCTCCACGAGAATATCCTTTTATGAAGAGAGACGAAGATTTTTGCATATTTTTACCACAGACAACAGTGAAACAGGCCACAAATTCCATACTGCTTACGGAAGTTAGTCGTGAGCTCAAATTTAAAATTCTACTTTCACCCGAAGCCAGCAGTATTGCTTTTACGTATTGTTTGTTCTGTGACGGGACAGCCAAGGGAATATTGGAGCTCCCTATTATTTTGCAGAAAAAAAGTTTATTTCCAGACTTTACACAAAATTTTCATGGAAATCTTATTCGTGTGGTGGGTCCTACAAAGTATATATCTGTTCTGGAAATGGAGCAGAGCTACCCTAATGGACCATATCGATACAAACGTGGCTTTTATAGCGAATTGTTTTTAGCAGTTCAGAAGAAACTCAATTTTACATATTCCTTGCGCCCTTGTTCTGGTTTTGGAAATTTAGTGCCAGAAGGGAATACTGGATCCCTTCTACCAAACGGCACATGGGCAGGGTGCGTTGCAGATATTTTTTATGGCTGGGCTGATCTAAGTGTAGGAGGCAGTCCTGACGAAAATCGGTTCAAAGTAGTAGAATTCACTGTACCTTTGCGGTACGTTTACATAACATTTTTTACCCACAAACCAAGAGCTTATTACCCCTGGTCATCCGTTTTCCATGCTTTTGATTTCT
>JAQIXW010000815.1:0-24414 GCA_034700685.1 Willowsia buskii
ACAGACAGACAGACGGACAGACAAACGTCACAAAGTCAATACTTGCTTTCGCATATGCTCAAGCGGCGTAATAATGGCTTATCCATCTCTCTATAGTCATCTATAGTTAGTCTTTCTTTAACAAATTTCAAACTTGTGATGCATGATGGTTAATTTCACTTTGACATATTTGTGCAATGACAAAGAATGGAAACAACTTAACTTTTGCTTTTTGATCTGCACTTGCACACGGAATGAACTCATCTTTCGCAGTGTCTCTGCTCCTGCCGTGTGGCTGTTTTGTTTCGGCTTGAAACTTTGAGGCTAAATAGAAGTTCCTTCTTTTTGGCTTTTTGCTACGACAATGATCTGCATGTTGACGTGATGAGGATTCACGCATGTTCACCTTTTGGGATGTTTCAAATGTCGCAGAATCAGTAGCGAAACCGAGAATTTCATTGTGTTTACTTGTATTAATATTAATACCTCCACTGAGATTCTTGTCAGCAATGCAGCTTTAGTTTTTATTTTATGAACTACATCCTATTTTCAATTTTCTTTAAAACAATTTTATGCTGCGATTAGGATAGACTAAATAATAACAAAGCTAATTCTAAGTGCTTATGAATGCTCAGTGAAGTCTTATAAATGTAAAAAATATAATAGCTGTAATTTGTCGAAATCAACTCGCTCGTCATCCGTATTATGACGACGATGATGATCATTAAAACTGTACCAAAGGAATTTAGTTTCAATTTGCTCGCTTTCCATTTAAACTTTTTTCTAAGATGTTCTCTACAACTCTATTTTATATTCTCCTCAATCTCAATCCGTTTTTTACATAAATTTTTGTTGAAACGTAGTTTCTCTTATTAAGGAACAAAAATACAGCGATGTCATCATCAACATCGATGTAATAGCTATCATAAAAAGATGAATACATTACGCGATAGATAACATATACATTTGCTTCACAAATGACAAGAAAAGGACTTGAATTCAAAATTATTTGTCTTTTTATTCGAAAAACTTGATGGCAGGAGTAATAATTTAATAATTACGAATGACAAAGCACTATGTTCTTGCACAATAAGCAAAACGGAAATGAATGAAAGGAATTTTGGCACATTACAAAACAATAGTGACAAATCATCATACATTGTATCGGTAGGGCCAGGGAGTAGGGACTAGCAATTTGCGAATCTGAATTCATCCCAAGTCTAACAATTTCTTATGTTTCCCCAATCCTGTTTGCATAGAGCTTTGACGACCAAGCTCATCCTTTCAGAAAATTTATCAAAGGGGTAGTTAATTTAATAATGATAGTTAGACAGACATCTAAAGAAGAATGGATAAGTAAATTCTTTCGAAGGAACATATAAAACTATGTTGCGTTTCTTTTTAACAAGGGGAGATTGTGGCATGCGATTTTCTTAATTTTGCAAATTCCCACTAACAACTACTACCTACGTATGCTGTTTTCATGATGTTTCAAACTGAGCGAATATTTTTAGCTTTATCAATAAGGAACTGAAAATTTGTCTACCTAAAAAAATAATTTTATGCGTATTGATGATGATTTAGCTGACAACACGACCATCATCATGATCGTTCGAGTAGTTGATTCGCTCCTTTTTACTCATTCCCATAATAATAATGATAATGGTTGAACGCCTGACTAAACACGCATGTATGTATTATGTAGGCATTACACAGTTTTCTTCATCATTATTGCCATATCGCCACACCATCCTTATAACCAGACCACCACCACCAGTATTACGCAAAATGAAAGTTCCAATGAGTGCGTGAAAGAAAAAAATTGTGCAAGAGATGTCGAATTACAATTTTTTATACATATACAGATTGACAGTGTGCAAAGTGCAAACTGATTTGTGATTTGTTTTTTTATGTAAAATTGAAAGTATAATTTATTTGAACAAATTTTGTAAGCTTCTCTGTACACTTTGTTAGGTATTTCATGCAATAAAGGTTTTACATTGGAAATGGTTTCTTGAAGCCATGATGGTCGTCATTTGTGGTGATGTGGCATAGGATTTTTAAATGATAACAAGAATATCGATACTACTAATGATACTAATAACAATACTCTTGTAAAATCCCAATTTCTTAAATCTGACTTTAAAGAGTTTTTGTTAGTAAAGGACATTCAAGCAAGCATAGTAAATTTAAATACGACGTTAAAAATAAGTATCATAAAAATTCAATGTTCAAGCTTATATTAAGTTAAAAGTCGCATCTGCTAGCACAGCACACAATATATGCACTTAGAATATTGCAACATTAATTTTGTGAAACGGGTAAACCTCAAGGCAAGGTTGATGACTAACAAAGCTCACTCAACATTAGCATAAAAAAGTCTCGTAAAATTGTCTTTGGTGAAGTGATCCATACTTCCTGAAAATCAGAATGCAAGAAATGATTCAATGCTGCAAATAATATGAACATTGAACTTACAACAATCAATCACATTTTCTGAATAAAAGCGAATTTCGAATCGGATTTATTTACTCAAAGGCATTTGACAATATATTTTGCTTTATTTATTGCACCAATGATGTTGGTAAATCTTCATGACTTAAAGCTAAAGAGAGAGTTCAAATAATATAGTTATATTTATGTACTCTATGCAATTGGTAAAATAAGTTTAATGGAAATCTAAATTAAACAAAGAACAAATTGCCAATCACTATTCACTACTGAGCTGACTATTGGACGTGGCTTTAAGTGATTTGACCTTTAGCACTTAGGCAACAGTAAAGTGCTCAGCATCAGATATTGATGACAATGGGAATTTAAGAATCCGTAATTGTATCGATTTTTATATTGGCAGATATTTCAATTTTTGCGATTATTTACCTGAATATAATACGTGTTGTTGTTACTTGTTGTTGAATGTATGAAGTTCGGCTTTCTCTACTCCACGTTACATCAAATTCATGTTTTGTAATCTGTAATTGACTTAGGGAATCGTCTTAAATCAGTGCAGTGCTTCCTGAAGTTCAATATTAGTTATAAGAATGAAGCCTAATTAAAGTCGCTCACAGGCACAGTAAAAAATAAATTTGCATGGCAAGTGTTCACATTTTGTTCATTGTACTGAGCAAAAAACAAAACAATAATTGGGATAGAAATTTGTAGGAAACTACATGTATGTCGCATTTCTGTTTTCCTGGGCGTGTGTGTCTAATTATTAACGTTTTCTATTTGCAGTTTCAAGTTTCCCTACTAACACAGCAAGATTAAAGAACACGCATTTAGTTAGAGCCGTTATTACCACCGCTGCTGCTTTTGATATTATTAATGGAATAACCGTACTAAAATGCTCAGAAGAAGGTTGCTCCTCAGTTATGGCTCCCAAAGGGCCATCATATAATATAATATATGTAAAATGTGACACCGCGCCGCGGTTTCTGCTTAAAATAAAGAACAAACTTTTATTTTAGCATTCAAATTAAAATAAAAGAGTGTGGTGCTATCAAATTTTTAGAGATGACAGCCTATAGAAGCGTAAGAATCGTTTCCTATGAAAAATCATTGACTGTGACATATAAAAACGAGCCCATGAAATCGTAGCACCGTTTTTGTGGCTTTTGATGATATAGTTCACTAATAATAAATAAATACACCCATATTTAATATAACTAACGGATTGTGTTGCCACCCTTTAGCCTACTAACATAT
Source organism: Willowsia buskii (assembly GCA_034700685.1). Lineage (NCBI taxonomy): Eukaryota > Metazoa > Arthropoda > Collembola > Entomobryomorpha > Entomobryidae > Willowsia > Willowsia buskii. Next base: position 3,685 of record JAQIXW010000815.1, read on the forward strand.
CGTAGCAGTCAACACCACGAAACAAAACGGTGTGGTAGTGATGCTGGCGGAACTACTTTTTCAGTTTAATTTTTATGATGGCACATAACAGAAAATCACCGAGAGTTTTTGGTTGCGTGCACCAAGTGCCTCATCATTTATTTTAGTCATAAAGTCAGTTTCAGCCTTAATATCATGTTGGTAAAGCTTTAGAGAGAGGTAGTACGCTTTGATTGTGTCGCTTGTTTTCAAATCAAGTAATTGTTTGCTCGCTTCAATGATTGTTAAGTTTGCCATTGGGCTTGCTATAAAAATGGTGATGATGGTACATGTTCTTTTGAATCAACTCCTCAGTTTATGTTATTGTATGTATTTATACCTGACTTTGATGTGTTTTTCTTTTTGCTCTTGGTATAGACGAGACGTTGAATTGTACACCATTGGAGAAGTCATACAAACCCAAAATTCTTGCTCATTACCCAGAAAATGTGCCATGGAATCCTTTTGACCAAGATGCCGTGAGAAATGTAAGTGTAATGATGATTACTGCACTTTTTGCTTCTGCACTTACTTTTCAGTGCAATTTTCAGTCGGTTGTTAGTATAAGCCACTGAGTCACAACTATAGCATTAAACCATAATTATGAATTTAAATTTGACAAAAATGCCCGACGGAGTCTAGTTTTACCTTAGACTTTGTTGGCATAAACATGGATCAAGCAAAAGTATCCGCTTTAATTTCCACTGTGACGAATTCTAAATCATTTGATTAAAATATATGGCATGTCATTTCCAAGTCGACTTTTTTCAAATGAAAACATGTTCATAGCTCGCACTCTGCTGGGGACGTTAGTTTTGCTTTTATATTAACGTGTCCTCTTTCGATTTTTTTCTCGTTATAGGGATGCAAATAAATGCATTATAATATTTGAGGTTAAAATAGCGAAAAGAGTGTGCATACACGTTAAAATATTTATTTTAATGCATGCTATAACGGAATCTGGCGTTTATAGCTTCTCATTATATATCCTTCTTTCATCTTGATATTAGCTGTGTCTCCCGGATGGACTCCTTTTTCGCACCCAAAAACACACATTGGAGCCCTGCTTTCATCCCTTTGTCATTACGAGGGAGAATGGCTCTCGTATTTTTGGATTTAGCTACGTTTTCTACGAAGAAGTTACTAGTCATAGTGTTACCGAGGCAATCCTCACTCTGCAGGTTCGGCCCAAATGCATAATAATCATGACACTTTATAAGATTTGGGATAAAGTTGGGTGAAATTAATGTCAATTTAGGAAGATGTTGATCATTTACTTTATTGCGTACTCTTACCTTAAATAAAAATGTAGGCCATGCACCTTCAAGAGCTCTCCAGTGCCAAACATTATCACCAAAAGCGTGCGAATCAAAACCGCAACTTTAGAAATGCTCAAGCGAACATGCACCAGAATCATCAGCACTCTCAGCACCAAAGTCGAGCGGCTAGTCGGGCGCAGTACCTTGCATCGCAGGACAACAACACGAGGTCCCTCCCAAGGCATTTCAAATTAGCAGCGCATAAACAACAATCTGTCCTCACTCAAAGTTTCTACGACGCTTCTAAGGATACTCTCTACGTTACCAAAGCTATTGCTCTCATATGCCCACTTCCTTATGTTCAAGCAGCTCAGCGCTTCCTCACTGGAATATTTCGGTGAGACATTTTATCATATAAAGCAGGTTTCATAGTGTCTGCTTACTCCATTTTCAAAATTAGCTGGCGTAAGGAAAACCCAAATTTGAAGTTTTATTGCTTAATCTTAACTTAAATATATTTTAATGGCACGTTAGACATTTGCGGAGAAGATCAGACGAGGATATTTCGCTGGAAAGCTACGTTTACCATCTGCTTTACTACGTACCATTACCTCCACCCAGTCGAAGCGTGAAACTCACGTACTTTGGAGAAAGCATAACATGTCCCCGTCCTAAATCCAGCGAGCTACCGCTTTTCGATTATTTCATGAGCGATCTTTTCCGTCTTCTCGATTTAGACTCATTTCTGCAGTTGTTCACGTGTGTTTTGCTGGAGAATCAAGTTTTACTTTATTCAAAGGGTGAGTAAAAGTCCATTTTTTATTTGTGGTAGTGGACCGTGCTTGAAGCACGCTTTGGATTACATGTCATCATTCGTTTCAATCCATTTTTCATTTTTTTCTTTTTCCTAACTGTCGACCACCATCATTGGTGGTAGTTAAGTTGCCCGTTCCTTTTCATAAAATTTTATGTTGGTTTCTTTCTTGATTCTTCTTTTTTTATTATTATTACTTTTCATTTCATACTTTCTCCTTGTAACAAGGCCATGTAACATAATAACATCATGTATGTTTGGAGATATTTATGGGCTTGTCATTATTTTCGTTCCCCCTTTCAGACTTGTACCGGTTGATGGTTGTTGCGGAATGTGTGACAACACTGCTTTTTCCATTCGTTTGGCAACATGTGTACGTTCCCATCTTGCCATCCACCCTTCATCATTTCCTTGATGCACCTGTCCCATTTATCATGGGATTACATGCGGTGACTGACGGCAAGGAGAATATCCCATGCGAAGCGAATCTCTGTTTTGTGGATATTGACAATAACGTAGTACAAGTTCCGGAAGACTTACCCACTTTCCCACAAAGATCTAAACTGATTTATGAGTTGGCTGAAGTTCTCAAAAAGTACAATATACCCGTTGGAAATCTCAACAAGTAGGTCAACATGTTTTATAACAATCTTTACATGATACTTTGTACCTATGAATCTACTTCCTCGTTTTTCCCTCTGGGTATGTTTGTACATCCTCTCACAAAACTCATTTCATGTGTCATCGTTGTAATATTATGTGATTTTTGCTGGAAAATATTAGGGTTAGCAACAATAGGGGCTCACCGTACCGAATGAGGCGAACAAGAGGAAGGAAAAACTCTTGGTCTCATGACTCCGACTCAGGCATGTCCAGCAATGAGGAGTCTCTTTCATTAAACGGATCTCAAATAAATATTTCCATGTCACAATCCCAGTACATCTCACCAAGCACTAATAATGCTCAAGTCAGTTACAACAGCAGCAGCTCCATCGAGTCCTCTAATCTCGTCCAATCCCAGTTGTATCAGAAGGCGGTTGGCATTTCCAGGAAATCATCATATAATACTGGTGGGCACAAACTTACATTTATTACTTGTATTCTTACTATGTTTGGCTACATCCAAGCGCAGTGCTGCAACGATTATTCGATTGAATTATGCTAATGTTTTGTTGTTTGTCATCAAAATGTGTTATTTTTTGCATTCTTACATATTGCTTTTATTATAGAACAAGTAAAATCCTGAAAAAAATGAATAATTCATTTTTTTTTTCAAATAAGTAGCCTTTTAGAAACAGCGAATGTAGCACACCATGAGCTAGCGATAATATCTAATCCAATTGAATCTCATTTTGTATGTTGTTGACGAGCATGATGTGATTGTGATGATGTTCATACCTTTCTGATTCTATTTTCCAGGTATGACGATGTCGACAGCTCACAGTGGTAGTAGTAGCAGTGGAAGTCGATTGGAAGGAGGGTATGAAGCTACAGAAAAGGATGAAACTCATAGTTTTGACGAGACTTATCTCAAGAATCTCAGGCTCAACAACTCGATACGAGAAATATTTTGCAATAGATTTGTGCACATGTTTTCTTCGTATGATCATTTCCTCAGCCAACCGCATGAGGTTCGTGGTGATTTAAGTCTTTGCTTTGCCGGTTTTTGCTCTGCTTAGCTTATCTATAATTTTGCTGTTTGTAGTAAACATGTGTGTTTTTGTAAGAGATTGGATCGCATTATCAGATATGGAATGTTGAAAGATCGTTAAAATACAAATTTCGAAATCACATCCGCATCATCTGCTCATCCCTGTTTAATATTTATGAGTTTCCTTTCTCCAAGATTGCTAAATTGATTCCAAATGTCAAAAGGGAATAATAAGTATGAAAAAATGGTTTATCTAGAATATATATCTGTTTGTCCGTTGCAACAGAATTTTCCATACTTTTTTTTGTTTTTCAAATTTTTAACGCAATGGCAATATTAGAGTCTTGCAGCAATCTTGTCTAAACTGTTTTTATTTTTGCTATGTTCGTACTTTTTTTCTCCTCCGATCCTCTTACAAATGCAATTTGATGTATTTTAAACATAATCCGGCTTGATCCCTTTTCACATTTCCCGTGTAAATATTTTGTTTCAGGATTCTGGAAGAATGCTTGTGCATAACTTTGACAAAGCGACATTCCTGTCGGATCAACCAGATCAGAATCTGCCATTTCTGTCGAGATTCATCGAGACGCAAATGTTTGCTTCATTAATAGATAGGAAAATTGCGTCTATAAGTGGAGAAGCTGATCTGGACCCTAATGTCACGATATTTGAACTTCGAGTGAAAATACTCAGGTAACCTAGTACAGAATCTGTATGCATATAAAAACAGATTTTATATTCTCATCATCCACCAAGGCACGCTGTGATTCTACTAAAAATAACTTTCGTTGTTGTATAAAGGAATGAATACGGGGACAGTTTAGTACGAACGAACAGTTATGAGCCGTGCAGCAGTATCAAGGAGACTGAACAAATGCTGACAAAGCGATTCCTGAATCCAGACTTTGTTGCACCACCGGTGATAGAGTGTAGTAATGAGCCCAAAACCTCATATCAGATTCCTCAAGGAGGATTCCCAATATTGAATCATACGCTTCTGAATATCAGTCCGACGGACACTCGGTACTAATACCACACTGTCATTTTTCATTACCATTTCATGCGTCATTTACTGCAGGAAAAAGAAAGCGAAAGTTCAAGTTCTGTACTACAATGCATCTCTCCCATTTATTCCTTTTTGCATGATATTCCTGTAGAAATATGAAATTTCTGAAGGAAGGTACACTCAATGACGTTATTCTCCAGGAAGTTTCCCTTCCCCCTCCAGCAGACTACACCTCATTACGTACCGTTTTCCAGCCAAAACAGTCCAACTCTAGTCCAGCGTCTGTTGCTCAAGCCAATTGGGAATTTATCAAGCAGCTGTTACAAGTACGTGGAATTATCTTTTGTGCTTGTTGTTCGGTTGTTAAATTTATTTCCGTAGCTAACTCCGTAATGTTCTTAAATATTAGGAATGTAAAACGAAAACGAAGCGAATGCTAGTCGAAAAAATGGGACCTGAAGCTGCAGCTTTAGGCCATGGAGAAGTATCAATTCACGGTGTGGAAGAGAATACTCTGGTAGCGAGTCTGTGTGACCTGCTGGAAAGGATTTGGGCTCATGGTTTGCACGTGAAACAGAAGGGAAAAAGTCCACTTTGGAATTATCTCACGAACTATCAGGAGTCGGAAGCTTGTAAGGATTCCTCTAAGCCAATTGACCCGCAATTTTTAACCCCAGGTAATGCACAACGTCCTCTATCCAAAAATCCCCGTTGATATTGAACGATAAAAGTAAATACGATAATCATCATCATCATGTATGTATCATCATGTATACATGTGTTAATGTGTGGAGAGAACACGTAAAATGAATGAATGACTGAATATAATGTATATTGTTGTAAATCCAACATTCACTCTTATATTCCCTGAATTCTTCTTCCTTGTTGACATGCAGCTTTGGCCTGGTGCATCCTTCGTAAACGTCTTGACAGTACGAATACATTTCAAACCAATTCACACAAAACCTATTTTTTATTTAGTCGCCAATTTTTTAAATCTTTTTTTTTGTTTGCATGACTATTCTTTATGATTTTTGCGCCATGATAGAGCCTTGAAAGTTTTAAGTAGAAAAGTGAAATTGAGTTTAGGTACATACAAACCGAGTTGTTGAATGCTTTCTCTCTGAAAAGTAATACTAGTAGGTAATGTTTTTGTAGATCTCATATTACCCTCGCGTTCACGTTTAGAGCTGCCCGAGCATAGTTGTCTTTACCTACTAACATTAACATCAAATGCACGTCACATTCACGTTTTCCTTTGAACAAAAAAGAAATGATGTTGAGCGTATCAAAAAAAAAAAACATTTATGATCTGGAATTCATAATATACGTATTAATCTCCGATAACGAAATTTATGTTGTTGTATTCCATAATATTATGATTTCATATAGCAAAAGCAAACTCTAGGCCACGCACTAAGAACAAAGAAGCTTCCAAGCCTCCGCTCAATTTAAAAAATATCATAATGAAGAGAGATTTGAGTATGCTTCCGGTTTATCTCTCTAAAGCAAAAAATGGTAAGTATGAACAATAGTCATGCCAAAAAATGTAATGCTATTTCACGGCATAACAAGATAACATTTATGACGTGTGTGTAGTGTATTAACTTGCAACGTAAAACATGTTAACATAAAATGCATTTAATATTATTGTCTTCACACTTTTGATGGGCTATATAAATTCTTCTTCTCTCTGGGCACATCACAATCAGTCGTCTTCTGTTGACTCATTAAATGTAACCCGATATATGTTAACGTAAACGTAACACTAAATCACCTCTTGAGTAACTTACAAAAACAAAATATAACAAAACTTGAAGAGTAAAATAATCCTATTTTCCCATTAACTCGTTCGCTTCTGACGAGAACTAAAATATTTATCTTCCATCTGCTCTTTCATAACAAGCTAAAGCATGTCAGTGTCAGATATCACTCTGCATTTAATTTCGACTTGCGACTTTCCGAGCATTGTGCATCCCTGTAGAAATAATAATACGCTATAAGCCAGGTTCTATCTAACACTATTTTACTGATAATATATACATTATTAACTACATAAATACATTTTCTTTAACAAGTAATCAATTTTTCAAATGGCAGTATTACAATTGACATTTCTGTAACACAATTAATACCATAATAATTCATAACATATTTGTAAATAATATGCTTTTGCATAATAAATTGCATACCGTATATACTTGTTCCCTAGAAAACTACTGATATAATTTTTGGTACACAATCGCCATCCACTTTGCTCTGTCTATTGATTGAACTCTTTTAAATGTAACATTGCTTTTTACTTAGAGATTATTAATGTGATGTCTGCAACTTTTTTGTTTTTATGTTTCTGCTTTTGTTTTTGTTGAAACCGAGTTGATTTGATTGAGTTATTCTGTTTCCAAGAGTGCTTCAACTAATGGAATATTTCATTTCATGTTGAAAAAATAATGTTATTCCTTCACTTCACTTTCTAGACCTCTCAGCCATGGCATCTGAATTGAATTTGAACGTAGCGTCACCAGGAAGGCAACGAGATCCGAGACGATCTCCTGAGAAACGGGAGGTGAAGCCGAAACCTTTAGAATTACCGGTGCTAAAACATCTTCCGGTGTCAATCGCTTTTGACATGAGGTGAACTTTTTCATATGCTTTGGCTTATTATTGTCGTGTGACAATTTCGTTATACAAATGAGAGAAAAAATATTGTTCCTAATGGTCGGCAAATTAAATCTTTGATTTTTATATGTATTTTTTCTGTAGGAACATCCAAGGTATAAGTGAGATAAAATCGGAAATTGGTTATGCCAGAGCATGGATTCGTCTTTCACTGGAGAAAAAAGTGTTGTCAAGGCACTTGAAGGCTCTTTTAGCGGACGATGAACTACTGAGGGGTTTTTACAAAAGAACTGCATTTCTCAGATCTGAAGAGGAACGCGAACAATTCCTCTATCATTTGTTGACTCTCAACACAGCCGACTACTACTGTTTTACCAATACATATGTCAACATTGGTGAGAACTTTATCTCTTAATTACTTATATACCTATGTGATAGTTAACCATATACTCGGAAGCTGCAATTTGAAAAATGGTTGTATAAACGTTTATACTACGACTGATTGCTTATGGTATCTCTTGTGTTTCTTTTAGTGCTACCATACCGGATGCTTATCTTTCCCTCGAAACGATTTAACATTTCTACCACTACAGCGAACGTATGGGCAAGTGTCTCTGGCACACTTGGAGAAATGGGGCCTGTGAGTGTTCCCAAAAACACACTTGAGTTCATGTTCCAGGTAAAAAGACAATTTGTATTTGTATATGTTTCCGCAATATTTATTTCATTCTTCGAATCAAAACAAATATATTTTTTCTTCTTTCAGCATAAAAATCTTGGATTGGTTACTAATATGCACATTGGTCATGACAATAGTGGCGTTAGTCCCAAGTGGATGATAGATTACATTTTGGTGAGAAACGAAGTCACTGGCCATTGTGTGAAGTAAGTGTAAACGGATCAACAAATTTTGACACAAAGACAAAAAAAGAAGTCCATACAAAAGTCGTTTCGTCATGGTCTCTTGGTACTCCAACTAACTTACGTTGCAATATGAATATTTTTTCTCAGATTTCCATGTGGGCGTTGGTTAGGCAGAGATATTGATGATGGGTCAACAGAAAGGCTTCTTGTTGGAGAGCCTTACAGGGAAGGCGATGAATGCTCACTGGATACTCGAATGAGAACTCCAACCAGAGCGAGGAGTCCAAGTGTTCCAAGAAAGCCGTATGAGAGTCGACTGACACCGTCTGAAATTCAAGAAGCTTTGAGTGCGTTATTGCTACTGTTTTCATAAGAGATATTGAAAACACATTCTTTTGAACTTTCTCACAGTATTGGCTTTCGTTAAAAAAATTAACTTTTTGCTTCTTCAGGCGACGCTGTAAATAAGATTGTCAAGTACTTTTTCCAATCGGAGAAGGATCGGGGAAGTCTGACAGTTTTACTATGTGGAGAAAACGGTCTTGTCAGCGCTCTAGAGCAAGTGTTTCTTTTCGGGTTTAAATCAAGCCGTCTTTTTGGAAAGAATATATACCTCTGGGATTATTTCGGTTAGTATATAAATGACCAGATTTAATTAATAACTATTTTTAAAAACCAATCAGAGTACTAAAGAATTGCATGCATTCTAATTTGTGATATTGTACGTTTGTAGTAAAAGTTCAGGAAGCATTTGGGAGGAAAGTTACAAACGAGGATTTTGAGCTTATCATTGTGAATGATGATGGTAGCGGATCCAGTGAGCACGTGGTTAATGTCAGTTTGTATTGTGAGCTCATTCGCAAAATAAACTTTCATGCAAACAGTCTCGGAAAAGATGGCAAGTTCCAGCTATTTGTTTGTCTGAGCGCACGGTAAGTAACGCTAACCTCAAATAGTTCCAACAACTCTTCATTAGTATTCCTGGACAATATCCATTGTTTTCCTTTTTAATTTAACAATGCCTATTATGAAGAACTATATTTTACTGTACCTAATTATTTTTGAGAATTTGGCTATGAGCCATTAACTGTAGTGATATAAAAGTATGTCATCTTCAACGTCTCGTTCATATCCGAAAAAAAAACTTAATAGCTGAAATAGGCAGTTCACACAATTTTGCCTATATGCCTATCGATTTTTAGATTCTCTATGAAAATACATTAAAAGGTTCAATGACGCAACTTTTAACAAATAATGGTTAACATATTCTATTGTCTGATTTTAATCTGCTAATACAGTGAACATTTGCTTCCGCGTCTGCCTCAAATTATGGCCAATCTTGACATTACGCGTCAGATGTATGATGACTACTCATTTCTCCGTAATCCGGATTTACTTCAGGATATGGTCCAAGTTCTGCTGGCTCTAGATGACTATGACATCATCTTGGAACATTCTCTTACAAAAGGAATTGATTAAACAAGAATGGAGCTGTTTCAACGTTTAACAAATAGAACAAAACGTTCCTATTCGAAACACTCGTCTTATCAATGGTTTGTGTTTAGTGCCACGTAAACTAAAACTAAAACCACAATAACGACATTTTCTCTTGGATCAAGAAAACCGAGCAAAATATCAAAAAGTTGTGCTAAATGGTTGAGAAATAAGTGAATTCCTCAAAAATGAAACCTTTTTTTCGTGTGGTCGTCATTTATGAAAACAATGAAAAACTTCTTCGGTTGACTTATATTAACCTACCTATACGTTGCATTGCGAAGTTCTAACGTTAGCGTTTTCATTTGTTGTAACTCATTTTAGTCGCTATTAAGCATATCTTGTCATAATAATGTCAGTAATGTTTTTACTTAAGTTTTATTCTTGTCTTCTGCGTTACCAGCTCTTACAACCAGTCACCAAATACTAGCTCCTGAAGAAGAGTAATAATTTTAATTTTTATGGAAATACTTTTATTTTAAAACTGTCTTGTTTCTCATTATTGTATTGTGAAAATATTGTTACCAAATTCGTCGTCAGCAGAATGAGCTTAGCTTTTACCAAAATTAGTAAATGTATGAATATTACCTGTATATTGCTATGAAATGTAGAAGAAATGGAAGTGGAATGAAAGAGTTGTCGACTGTGATACAAAAATGTAATGTTTTGAATCTGACCTACCTTTATGGAAATAATCTGAAAACAAATGATAAAGGTTTTATGATAAATATAGAAGGAGACTTCTCTAGTTTTATTGAAAGAAACAACGATATTTATTTATCGTTTTTTTAAGTCAGGTCTTGTTCCAAATAAATGTTCAATTACTAAAAATGAGAGAAAACCCGCTCATTCTAATTCGTTGGCATTATGGGTAAATTACATCAAAACTAATTTAAAAAACTAAGCTGAGAAATCAAAAGGGAGCGACTATAGTGATAATAGAAGTAAGGTCATATAATATAGATAATCAAAAATATTCCCAAAGGAAAAGGATTGAGATGAAAAATTACAGTCACTGGTTCATTTCATGTGAACTGACAGTGGGCGTGTGTAACAATTCATTCTACTAAAATTTACTTTTTACTTCAATTTTTTAGTCAGTGTAAATAAAACTATAGAAGTACTACTTGTAGACTCATTACATTCAAATCTGAAGTTGAAAATATTTGTCCAAAAAAATTTAACAACTCTGTACCAAAAAATCAACAAATCCTTTCTACTGATCTTCACTGTTTATTTTTAAAGATGTACATACATAAATTATTAAGTTAGTTGAAAAACATATTTGAACTGAAAATCCGTCAGTTATTTTTAGATGTATTCCATATTATTGTATTTTAAATGAAGTGTAAGTATGTCGTACAATGTCTAATGTATGATTGGATAAATTCAAAATAGTCGTATATACTTAATTGAAAAGCAGATATTTTAAATTGTGATGATGTGCTAAAACTAGTAATGAATGCATTTTAGATGATCTTGTCATCAATCCGTTTTGATAGCTTTCGAAGAGATGAAGATGAAAGCATCGTTTGAAAATTTGACGTATAATTCGATACATAAAATGAATGAACATTATGCGTTGATTATATTTATCAATGAAAAATTATTGAATCAATGCAGCTGATGAAAGAAAATAAATCAAGAGAAAATGCAAATTTTCTTTTTCAAAATACAACAACCGTGTCTAAAATTTGGCCGATTTATTAATAACATATTACGCATATTATGCATATTTATATTATCATATCATATATAATAGATTCTGTGGATTTTTAAAAGTTTGAATTGCATCAACATGGTCATTGAATCTCGGTAGGTAAAATGATGAACGTGTGTATTGTAATCAAACAAGAGTGGAAATATATTCACACAGGGTACACAGAAGATACAATTTCCCTAAATGAGTTCATTGCATACAAGTTGTAATATTAAATCACTCCATCGCAATTTGTTTGTCTGTATTCACACAACAGCCCTGAAGTAGTAATGAATAGTATAAAGGATTTAATGATAATTATATAACGCACACACAAGCGCGTACGCAAGGTAATAAGCTGTTATTAGGCCACGTAGTTGTTATTATTTCCGGAATTTTTCAGAATGGATTTCAGCTGAAGTTGTTGCTGCTGGGAAGAATTTCCTTGTGTGGAATGCGGATGATGCATGGATGAGGACTTGAAGAGGACGCTCGTGTTATTCACATTTGTTGTCATTTCATGATGTGATCCTTTGAGCGCGCCACCACCACCACTATTGTTAATCATGGCCATGGTGGAGTTGGAGTTTCCTACACTGGAAGAGTCAGATGACGGAGAGTTAATTGACTGTTGACCTCCAACAGATCTTGTTCCACTTTCACCTCCTCCTCCATTACCACCACCACCGCCCTGTTGCAAACTAGCACTCATCCTCATTAGCTCCAGCTGAAGCTGACGGTACTCCTCCAAAAATGCGGCGAGTTGAGCGGCGTGGTAGTCATAGCTGACATTGGATGCAGAGCCTACAGGACCGGAATTTGCTGTTCTCACGTACGAGATTCCTCCTTGTTCAGATGGGCTTAGGAGACCACCACCGTTTCTTCCTTCGTCGTGGCTCCCACTGTGATGTCGAGAAGCTCCAACTGATGGCGCACCATGATCCATAAAATAATGGTCGTGAACTGGGGATGTAGGCATGCTGAGACGCTGCCGGGTTGGATAATTGGACGTGGAGTATGAAGACATGAAAGGATTTTGCTGTTGTGCCTGATGGTAGTTCATTGTGACGGGAGAGCCCTTAAAACTTCCCCTGTATTGTGGATGGTGCTGCTGAAGATGATGAGGATGATGACCCTGAGTAATTGTATACGGAGGCTGAGGAGGCTGATATGTGGATACATATGAGCTCTCCGTACTGCTACTGCTCAGGATAGAGATTCCGCTGGAGGTTATCTTTTCCGTGGAATTCCCATATGAGCGGGATAACAGAGGGGATTGACTGTCGGAGTTATTCCTGCGATGGAAGTAGCCTCGAACCCTGAAAAATATACCACAGATATTTACCGCACATTAATAATGAACAAGTGGTAAGGTACGGGAGAAAACTGTAAAGTTACTTAAAATCCGCAGCCACACCACCAAGTCTACATTCTTCAATATCTATGAAGTAAACACGCACGCTAAGCTTGTGTTTTTATAGAAATGCTACCACCTCAATTTTATGCATACCAACCAGATTACTTTCCACAGTGAATACTTTCCCCTTCAGTTCCCTCCTAGATTTTTCATAAAAAGAAAAGAAAATCCCTCTCAGCTTTTCCCCAATTTCCACCTCCAAGGCATATAATACTTTATATAGTAATAATATAATAATTACATGGCTCATTAGAGAAGGAAAGCATAAATACTACACGACCACTAACAGTGTCCTAGTAATCTCATGACAATCAATAACTTCCGAAGAAACAAGCTTTCCATAATAGTATTATCGTGTTCGCGTAAATAAGTACAAGTCACCATTCCTTTTGCAAAATTGCACAAAAAAAGGGGGTGTTTTCTTTTCGGCAAAATACAGTCTTGCGTGCGTGTACATACATAACCCCTACTTTCTCTCCATCTCACTCTTTTGCTGCTTGACCAGGAAACAAAAATATACCCAAATGTAAGAACTTTCACCTCTTAAATCTTGCAAGAATAATGAATGTTTCAACAGCGAGTTCATACGTCGCTTGAAACGGTATTAATACGTCACCCCAGAAGTGAATTTTGTGTTTTTTAAATGTGTGATTTTCATCTGTAGATTCTTGCTCTGGTAGTAAAACAATTGCGCACATTAATTTGTATTCATAAATATCGAATATAATATAGGGACCAAAGTGTATAATATGATTCAAGACGTCACGTCATGCTAAAAAGGAATCTGTCGAGCAGACAGACAAACAGGCATGTTCAAGTCAGTTGCTGGTAACGTTTAATTTACAACGACGTGATAAGCGTGTTTACTGCACAGCGTAGGAACGTAAATTTATGCAAATATGTATGAATACAAAAGGGCCGGCGGCAACACATGAGTGGGTTATATTAAGCCTCGCCATTACCATACTTTCTATTTGTATTTCTTCACGTGTCTACTAAAAACTTGACACACATAATGCGATTATGCAAAACGGTTATGTGGTTTGCTAAATATTTTATGCTAAAAGTATTTACATGTACACTGGGTGGGTCAGTGGTTCTGTGCTCTCAACCGAGCTACAATACGATTTATGAGCTTCACTAAAGCAAAGTTTAAGTACTCTGGTTAATTCCACCTAAATTTCTTCAGTTCTCTTCTAAAAGGATATAGGTATGTAATAAATAACAGTGAAAGCTTGCTGAAAGTCTAAGCGCTAACATCGCAACTGATATATAGCGGAGAACATAAAGAAGATAAATAGAAAATAGATACCGGATTAGCTAAATTAATACCTTATTTTCATGCAACGTGTAATTTATAGCTCAATAATTCAGCAGTGTAAATATCGCAATCGTTAAAGCTATCTTCTATACTTGTCTGATCGGAAATCATTGGTTAAATCACGTAACTTCCATTCAACATAAAAACCTAAAAGAGTAGTACTTAAGCCTAGTATAAAAACCAGGATGACAGTCGTTTGGACAAATAACATCTAGAATGAATTCCCAAGGTCTACTACCGCATACAAACAAGTTACAAGTAAGTTGATCTGATGACATCCAAAATTACATGTGAATAAAGAATAGTAAGAATGTAGAATCATATAATTATGACTTGCCACTTGTTTAACGCAGTTTGTTTTATGTGGCTCGTAACGTATTACTTTGTGGCCATTTTATAGGTAAATCTGACTTCCTCTTCTTTTGTGTTGTTGGTTCTGCTGCTGAGGTTTAAAAGTTCCCTCCCAGAGTAAATACAAGAATGTTACATAATTCTAAATGGCTTTAGTGGTATTGCACGCACACCATTATAATTTCCTTTGTACTTTCACTCTCTTTCTCTAGATACATCAACATCACTCCCAGACATTATATTACATATCTATTCGTCCATTATATGGGCCCATAGAATGAAAGGAAGAGAGACAGCAAAGAGAGAGAGAGAGGAAAGCAAACTTTTATTTGACACGTAATGCAAAACTGTTAGTTGTTCCCAGAGGAGTGCTCCCTGCTATGATTATTACTCTGGTGGGTATGCGCTCAGTTGCAACACAGGGAACACAGCAGTTAGTTAGTATATTATAAATAGATATGTACACACAACAGCCAAACCACAAACTTCCTTCCTGTAGTAACGGTTATGAAAAAGTAGCTTAGAATCAAGCTGAGATTGCAAATAATGATTGGTGATCATCACCATTTTTGGTTCATGTACAGAGGGAATTTATTCGTTCATTCTTTTTAGTTCAGAACATTCCACTTGCAATAAAATATTCCATAAGGCAAGTCAAAATTCAAGTCATGACAAAAAAAGCAGACGGACAGACACCAAAACGTACAAACTCGGAAATTTTACATACTATATAAAATCCACTCGTATGAAATAACATGGGTATTTTGTGGTCTCTGTTGTTGTTTGGTGGTGAACTGAAATGAAACATCATTGACGCTCCGTACACCTGTCGGAAGCATCAATATAAATACTGATTGTATAATATCCTCCGAACACATACCACGATGATGAGGATGAGTTCCTACCTAACATACCAAATTCACAATGAAAAAAGTTGACAATGATGTAAATGAAAACAGTCAAAAACTACTCATCATCATCATCCCTTTCATCGACTTTACTTTCACTTTCTCACATGACACATAGTATTATTTAAGTGTTACTCTTGTAAGTGTACATATGTATAGCATGTACATTTGAGAAACGATGGCGTAAGCTATATCAACAAACAGTGTTTTTCAAGGTTTTTATCACGTTTTTAGAGCTGCATTGTGCAAGACTGTTAGTTTGCATGTTGCATCCTCATAAGGTCCACGTTGCCTTGTAAATTGTCTGCAAAGCGTTTTAGTTCAGACTGCAATCGACATTCTCCGTGTGTCTTTCTACTTTCTTCAGCAATTTTTATGTCAATGTTTGTGTCCCTTTCTAATATCAACACATCACCATTTTATGAGACTATCAGACTGCAAGTTACTTTTATTGTTGCCATTATATTGGCAATGCGTGTGCCACTATTAACAGCTATAATAATACCACTAGGGTAAAACAACACCGCAGCTATGTTAAAAGCATGAGAATGAAAGGGAAGTAGAGAAAATGATGGTGCTTCTCCAGTTTTCTTTTGGTCATGGTAGTGACAGAAGAGGAAGTTTAGAAAACCGTAATGGTCCCTCAAAAAACCATTCTTGTACTCAGACAATTTTCTAGGTGATAGCCGAACAGTGGTCGTTGTGGTAATATGCATTATGAACGTTTGACAATGTTAACTTGCAAGGAAGGAAAAAAAAAACTTCTAAATAGCTTACATTACAACAACCTATCGTTGAGTGTACATAGGTACACAATATTATGTTTTTTTATTGACCGACAAACTACTGTGAAAGGAAAAGGCGATTGTAGTGGTAGTTAAAGTCAGAAACATACAAGTTTTAGTTGTTTGTCGGTGGGCTTTTCTCGTTTTTTCAATGGCGACTATTACTCAAGACCAACTCGTTACAAACAAGGAAGCCCGTAAAAATGGTCCATCTCTTGCCTATCTGCTTTCGTACGTGACCATTTCTACTGCTACTTTCTCTTACAACCAATGCTCTTCCCAGAAGCACGACAACAGCGTTCCTTCTCATGCAGTGGGAATAGGAAGTAAGGCATTACAGACGATTTTGGATATTTTTGGTGAGTGAAAATGGGCTAGTATTAAGTAAGTTATTACACAGTTTTACGACATTCAATGTTGTCAAGTCATTTTCTTCTGTTCTATATACAACAGGCAATAAAATAATAATAACAACAGATACATTTTTATGATGGTCAGTTTAACTTTACTTGTACATAGTTTCTGTACGTAAACGTACTGCTCTCGAACTTGGAGGAAACAGACCTTTCTATCGCTAGTAGGTAGTTAATGTTGTTAAAAGGAACAACTTACGAATTATCGACAAGATGATGGGCTTTTTGATGAGTGAAATGTTTGTAGGCCATTTGGTGATGTTGTTGATGCTGTTGATTTTTGTTTGGTCTGGGAAGACTTGCAAAATCCGAGCCTACTGACATTTTCTCGTCAATCAGGTCTGGATATTTATCACTGAACAGTTTGTTGGATTGTTGAGTTAAATTATTGGCGGAGCCAGATGCTCCAATGATGCCAATACCAACACCAGCACTGGTGCCACTTGCACAACCAATACTACTACCACCACTATTACTTGGTCCACTACTACCCATAACTGTCGATATTCCAGTTGTCACTATTTCATTACTTCTAGCCACCGCTTGTGGAAGGGAACTTAGCAAGTGTCCGTGAGAAGGACTGGTGCGTTGGATTTGCTGTGCGGTAGCAGTATGCTCTGGTAAAGATACTCCGAGTTTGGTTTCTCCACACGGCTGTAGATTTACTCCACCCACGCCTGATTTTCTTGTCAACGGAAATGGTTGCTGTTGATGATGCTGCTGCTGATGGTGGGGATGGGATTGCTGTTGTTGTTGTTGATGATGAGGATGACGATGTGGTCCATTGCTATTTCGACTTCTTGCTGTGTCCCCAATAGTTTCACCAACACCGCCATAACTACCCGTGCTACTGCTGGATACAATTGCTTTTGTTGAAATAGCAATGCCGCTGCCACCACCCATCCCGTCGATACCGCTCCCGTCTTGGTCCACTTCACCGCAGTCGTCGAGATCCGAGCCATTATTCTCCAGCTCAGAGGAGCTGTCATCAGGTTCCGTTGTGGGTAAAGCTTTATATGCTTTCCCTTTGTCGTGCGATCCCCCACCACCACTGCCAGAACCACAATTATTCTCCCCGTTTGACATTGTCCTCCTACTTAATATACTATTAGTGGTCACAGCAGTACCGCTGTGGTGGTGGTTGGACGAATTATTGTTGTGCCGATGGTGGTGTGAATTGTGATGATTTCCCATCAACGGAACTCTCCCACCTCCATTCTGTCCCACGATGTGAGTCTCCCCTCCAACATGATTCAACTCGAGCTTGTCATCGGTCGCAATTCGAGAAGATTGGTAGTGGCGCCGGCTATTGCTTCCAAACACTACACACACTAACAACAGCGACACGACCAGCGTGAGTAAGGCAGCAAGTACGGCTCCGAACAAAAGGAAACGACCTGTGTAGGAATATACAGAAAAATGAAAGAATCAATGACCAGAAGCGGGGTATTTTGAAAATCAAGAATTTCTAATGCGTATTATTCTTTTCATAAACAACTTATCGATTGAGTCATATTCACTGAATGATATCCTTACGTCTACATTTCTCCTTTTCTTATCGTTTCAAAATATAACAGTATTTCTATTTCATTGCGTATCATACATTTGTGCAGTATTCAGATTTATAACAATGTGTTTCTCGTATAGACACTAACTTTTGATACAAATCCCCGTTTATGTAGAATATTGAATAGTAAGCAGAAGGTATGCTGATGTATATACAAATAGATTTTGAGGAAGAAAAGCTATCAAAAAGAGGAAAAAGAAAGTTTTCCCCTTTATGGTTAGTGCTAATGTTATGTGAGTGTGAATGTGCTCAGCAACGAAACACTTTTTTCTCTCTCTTTCGATATGGTTATCCTTTGATTCTGCTTGCACGACTGGATGAAAATACAACTAGAAAATATTATACAGGATATAGATTGCAGATGCTTATTTCAAATATATGCAATGTGAGTTCGTCTGTGAGTGTGTAAATGGTTCATGGAATGGAAGACTGTGTATGTATGTACCAAAATAGAAAACGAGGAATCAGCAGAACAAAACGGGGAACAACATGGATGGAAAGTGATTGGAACGTAGACTTTGCACTAGTAATAGGAGCAGCTGCGTATGCTTGATAACTTTATTCAATAATGGGTCGAGCAACGACAACTGAGAAAAGGATTGAAATAAAACGTCAAATAAACTGCCACTTATTACTGTTATGGCAAGATCTCAAGGCAAGGGGAAAATAACTAAAGAAAGCGCATCGAGAATGCGAACTGGGGAAAGTGTAAGGATTGAAGAATCGTCTTTTTAAGAAGCACACCAAAAAAATCTACACACGAAGTGTAACATCCACTTACTTTGCTCATCGTCATTTTAAAGAGGCAGCTCTGAGTTGATTGAATGACGGAATGCTCGAACAAGACATATGCCTACGTATTTTTGTTTGAAAATATATACATACTCTAATGTGTTTAAAGTTGAGCAATAATTTAAGCATAAGCAATACTACACAACTGACAATATTGTGAGTGAATATTTTTCTGGAGAAAGTTTGATCCTATAAATGTATCTATTGTGGGGTTTTACGTAAGAAAACATTAGAAAAGTTATTCTTGATCACCATACTTTCATCATCCTCGTCATCAAGTAGACATTCATCATGATACCAAAAAGACGATGAAAAGAGATCATCTGACTGAATAGAAAGCTGCACGAGAACCAGAAAAGAGAAATTGTGTCTGCTCAAGGATCCATGTCTGATTGTATGGTATGAGTATCCCTATTACATCATCATTTTGCTTTAATGTACCAGAAATGCTACAACAGCTTTTTCTATAGGGCATAAGGATGGGTGAATCTGGTATAGCCTGTTTCTTTAGTTTCCGACCTAGTCTCTATGTGACTGCATGCTTATACAAAGTATGATAGACTATGGCATAAACAAGAGAAATCTTGGTCTCCTCTGCACTCCGCAGTTCTTCTGAAAAGAAAAGCAAACAAAAGTTTCTCTTACTAATAATAAAAGGCTTTAAACGGTTACTTAGAGTCAATTACGTCTATCCATAGAATGGAACGCTTGTTCCACGAGGATGTTGCTACTACTAAGAATAAAGACACTGCTTTCTCGCTCTCTTGAAGATGTTTGTATCTGTAATAATAATGTGCTAATGACATAAAGTTCCATTATCAGATTGTAGACAAACACTACTACCATACAACTATACTGATGAAGATACGGTCACGTTTATTTAGATGGATGAATTTCTGACTCGAGTACACAAGTGTTCTCCTGTTTTACTGTAGCACTCTGTTGTTTATCGATTGGAGTGAAGATAAAGCGCAATAAGACATCGAAGCCATGGATAATTTATGTTTATGACATTTACTTCTCTCTCCATTCATTCACGGATATGTTTTTCATTATTTTCAAATTCACAATTTGATTTGTATCTTAACATTGTTCAAGAGAAACTGTAAACTATAATCGGAAACGGGCTAAATGAAGTTTTAATATACTTAAGACGTACGTTGTGCAAATCAACACTTTTTTTGCTACTAAGGATGATGCTAGTAAATACAGCTATGAAAACAGAAATGAGAAAATTCAAAGCTGACAACGTTTTCATAATGTAAGTTACTGCATTAGTACAAAATTCCGGAAATGAGATGACATTCATGCAGTTTTTATGCTATGCTGTTTACTTCTTTCGATTTCCCTTTTTTGATGAAGGTACTGAATTCTGATGGAATTAGCACAAAAGTGACAACAAAATTGAAAAAAATGCTGAAAAGTCGTCTAAACTTCGTTTCCAAAATTGTCGCAACAAAAATGTGTAAAAGCATATATTCCAGTTGTTCAACGGAGCATTAAAGAACATCATCATCATCACTTTCTACGATTTGCTTTTTAACTTTGTGGCTCAAGGTACTTTGTCACAGTGCTGATCAGCGTCTGACTCCTGCCAAGTCATCTCAGCTTTTGGGGATGGTGTATATTTCGTGATTGTCGTCAGCAAAGAAAAGCAGGAACATCAAATTCTGACAACACACTATATCCGTTTAACTATCTGAGCTTACATGACCTTGGAAACGTGTATCAAGCGTCACAAAAAAACTT
>JAQIXW010000816.1:0-24412 GCA_034700685.1 Willowsia buskii
CAAAGGACCTGACCCCTCAACAAATCAAGCTCGCCAAATTCTCCGACCCAAAACTGGATCCCACCTGGCTCCACTCCACCTACAACCTGAAGAACGACGCGAAGCTAAGGGCCTGCAGCCAAGGCACTGTCAACTACAAGCAGTCCTTAAAAAGCGAGCACAAGCACATGTAGTAAAAAATATTTGTCACCAAATCCAACCAGTGCAGATTGCAGCATGCAGTTTTTTCTGCGAAACAGCACGTGCATAGGTGCATACATACCTTTCCACGCTTTTTTGAGTGTTGAGTTGTTCCGTGTGAGGCTGGCTGGAAAAATTGTGTGCTTTTGCCGTCGAAAGGCTTGAGTATACCTAAATGTTTGTTTTAATTCGCATAGCTTGAGTTCGTGCAAATAAAATGCAATTATTTAGGTGTTTCATGAATTGCTAAAAATTCTCTAGTGGACGAGAGAGAGACGACTACGAGAGGTGTAGTGAAGGGAGGAATCGGGGCACACTGAGATGATGAACGATTGTCTTGTCAATTGACGCTGTCAACGATCTGGGCCAGACGCCGCTTCATATTGTGAAATTGGGGATGATAATTTGTCTAAATATTTGTTTCTCTGCAAAGTGAATACGAGGACCAGACGCCAATCCGTCTGGCGGAAATTCATAGCCACACAAATTTGATCCACCTTTTGGAAGATAAGTTTAAAGTGAGCGTGTTCGAAAGGACAAAAGATGGTTCTACTTTGATGCACATTACGAGTCTTCATGGTCATTAGGAAACTGCGATGGCCCTCTTCCGGAAGGGGGTCCCCCTGCAAATGCCCAATAAAGATGGAGCCCGCAGTATCCACGCAGCGGCGAAGCACGGCCACGTCCAAATGATAAGCAAGCTTTTAGAAAAAGGGGGAAAAGTTGGTGCCGTCACGAACGACAACTTCACATCGCGACGGAAGCGGTACGCCCAAATGTCGTCGAAACTCTTTTAGCATACGGAGCCCACGTTCATATAAAAAGCGGGGAAAATCAGGAGACGCCCCTCCACATTGAACTGGATTGGATTTTTAACGCGTTTTAATTTAACTTTTAATTAAGGTCACATCAAGTTTATCTGGAAATAGATAATTGAGAAATTCAGGGAAAATGTTACAATTAAAGTTGGTGAAAGTCAATTTTGGAGGAAAATACTTTTTGAGAATAAAGTTTTTTAGAGGATATATACAGGCTCGACAGTGAAAGGAATGAATTGTGGCGATGGTGTACATATTATGTTTTCATAATTTGCTTTCTTTTATTTCATTATAAATATTTTGCTTAACAAAATACTTGTATCTCTATCTTTTCCTACTTTTTTTCTTTCTCTTTTATACTTTTAATAGTTTTCTTCAATTACCGAAACTATATTTCATTATTATATGATTTACTTGCTTTATTTGGATTAGGACATATATTATTTAATTGACATTTCTTGACTACATTTTGACTTGACTGCATTGATCAATTTGACTTAATAATAAATATATTAATTTTTTTTAATATAATAGGAAATTCAATGCTTAAATTTATGGAGGAATTATTGTTTCAAGTGGGCGACATGTGGACCTAATTTGTTGTACTTCCAGCAGCACCACCAGAGGGTCCTGGCTCGTTGTCTGGACCTGTGAATTGTTCAAAAAGGAAAATAAATCAAAGAAAATGTAAAGTTAATGAATAAAAAATTTAACTAATTTATAAAAAATATTAAAACTCACCTTTCATAAAACTTGGTTTAGCCTTTCCTGTTGGTGGTTTAGAGGATTTCGGCACTCTAACCCTCTGTTTTTCCTCCTCTTCAGCGTCCATTGCAGCTCTTGCTGCAGAATTCTCTCGACACATCACGACCTTAAAAAGCGAAAGAGATTAAACCAATAATTAACCCGTGTCAAATAATTGTTAATATTTTAATAAGTCTTAATATCTGCCTATTGATAGCACGTATATTATTTTTAAGTACTATTTACTCATACTGGTGCATATGATATCGTTTTGATTTAACGAATAGGAATAATGCATACATTAGTTTGAAATATGCTTAGGGGTTTTTCCGAGGTTGTATATATTTGTGATAAAATTAGTAAAATCAAGGTTAAAATGAAAGCATATACATGAATCAAATACTTATTTATTAAGAGCATTATTTTAGTTTGCACAACAGGCCCTAAAACAAATCTCCACAGCATCCAATTTGTTCCTCTGCAGGATGTAATTTGTTGCTCTGTAGGATACAATTAGTTGCCCTGCAGGATGCAAGTTGTTTCTCTGCAGGATATAATTTGTTGCCCTGCAGGATGCAATTTGTTGCTCTGCAGGACACAATAGATATTGAGTTTCTTAGCAACTTATGGCCTAGCTCCATTTATGCTTGAGAAAGTGGCATCTCAAGCAAAGAAACGAAATTAACTTGGAATGTTTCCTCCGGGAGTATCTACACTTAACTTACTTGAGAAAATTTCCTCAAGTAAGAACTGCAGCACAAAAAATATTCATTGTTTACAATTTTTGCCGTACAATTAACAGCAAATTTTTAATTTATTAAGATCCAAGTCACCCAATTGAAAAGTTGGAAAGTTTAATAATTTTTTACAAGAAACATGCAATTTTATACTCTTTATATCCAAAACATTGACGTGAAAACACTACTAAATATATGATCATCATTGCCTGACGAATTGCATGAAACCGAAAATGGTTCAAGTAATAAGCGTCTCCACTTAAAACCTTGCTTCAGCAGGATTTTGCTTGCTTAGGGACCCTTAAAATCACGAAGTTACTTAAGCTAGCTTGCCTTGTTGAGGAAGCAAATTTCTAAGCAAGAACCGTCTACACTACAAATTCTTTCCTTACTTGGATATTCTAAGCAAGCTTAGTTCTCAAGTGGAGATGGACCAAAAGAAACACATAAGAGCGCCAGTGTGTCGATTGAAAACTTTTTTTCTTTCCGGTATCCAGAAAAAATCCTTAAACCTTCCTATTTCCCGATGACCACTTTCCGTTTAAGGTTTTGAGATTGGCTAATACTATTAAGGAAAATTAAGATACGATCTATAAACCTATTCAACAAATTTAGCCAACTTAGTTGCAAATTTTTTAAAACAACTTAATCAATTTTGAGGCAGATTATAGAACAGGTGTATATATGAATTTCATACAAAGCTATAAACCGAATCTATCACTACTCAAGAACGGAGTCAAAATTTGGCAATTCTTTCAAAACAGTCGTTACTAGTTAAATTTTGAAATCCTAAGCAAACAAATTATGAATCTTGAGCAAAATATGGGAAATTATATATAGTAACGCTTTAATTATTCCTGGCAAATGGAAGCTTTGGGCGTGACATTAGCTTTTAGCTTAGTGAATGGAAATGGAACAACAAAATATTGTGAATTTTAATCGGAATTTTGTAAATGGTTTATTAAAACTTATACAATTTTCACGAAAGTTTGAAAATTTTCAGCTAAACGTTGTGAATGTTGAACAAAATTTATCACCAAGCTATATTTTATACGCAAAGTTTTTATGTTGAAACATAAATCCTTATATATCATGAAAATTTGCATATTTGTATATTCGAGGCAAAAATTATAATTTTAACTAATGGTTTCTGTTAACTAAGTATATTTCATTTTGCAATTCTTCGCATATACTTCCAGTTCATGAATGTATACCAATTTGGCAATTTTTCACATTCACTTCGCATTTTTAAATATTTTTTAGCTATTAGGGAATTCGTCCTAGCATTTTGACTTCCCGTTTTCTTAAATGCTTCCCGTTCTCGTGAATATTTCCCGTTTACTCAGGTATTTCCTGTTTTGCAAACGTTTCCTGCTTTTGTAAACATTTAATGTTTTGTAATCGTTTACTGTGTTGTAAATATTTCCCGTTTTTAACATATTCCCGTTTTTAAAGCATTTCCCGTTTTTGTAAACTCATCGAAACTACTTTAATGTTTAAATAAAATTTTGTATTATTATACTGTCTCTAAGTAGCCATAAAGTCACTAAATGTGGCATTAAACTGAATATTGTTGGCAATATTTCAATCATAACACTAATACATCCAGTGGATGCTTCCCAGCGGTATATAGAATACCAATAGTTAGCTGACCTAAATGTGAAATTTTTAAAACTCTAATTACCCAAATTGTTAAGAATTTAAAAGTTCACTTATTCAAAATGTCTGGATTATTGAGGCCACGCAGTAAAACTTGCTTGGTAATTAAAACTCTGTTAAATGTTTTCAGTAGTATGTTATTATTCTCAAAAATAATTATAAGGCTAGCTTGAGAAACGTTATTTCCTACGTTGTTTATTTCATTTAGCCAGAGGTGGAGATCTTAGGATTTGGCATCTTTTTTGTGGATGCACGTACGCAAAACCGTTTGACATGTAAACGAATCATGAAAGAAGACGTCGTTTGACGCTTTAAAATTTGTCCTAAAATGTCCTATTTTAAATATCTTTGTCTAACGTTCTAGAGTATCCATATTTTTAAGCTTTGATGCATATTTTGGCCATTTTGAGGCAATTTTATAATATTTTTGTTGAATTTTTGAGATTTTCATGTGCATCTCAGACAAATAGGCTTCAAAAGTATAAAGAAACGACAAAACAAGGATAAACATTTCAAAAATTTATATATTTTGAGCTTAACTGATACCAAGGTAGCATCTAAGGGCATGACCTACACATAGTTTCTAACCAACTCACATCAATTACTTGTATGCAGCACAAGTTTGTTTAAGTTTGTACAAGTCAATTTCGACAGATATAGGAGGAAAACGAGCTTTTCTTCAGAAAATTAATAGTTTTGTACGTGGAAATTCTTTGGGAGCACAGGAGCATACTCCCAAGAAACAAATCGCGTCATGTTCATCATGAATCTCAAACTTCGTTCACTTTTTTAGTATATTAATATCCGAAAATTATAAAATCATGTAAAAATGTATCGCTCAATTAAAAATCCTTAATATTTATTACGAATTCAGACTGATTAGTAGAAACCAACAGGGTTTTGCACTGAAATAAGATTTTTTATAAGTTCAATTGTTCCGGAAAATTTTTGGAAAGTTTCAATGTCTGAATTGAATTTTGGGAAAATTTTGTAAGGTTTGTTTAACGTTTAGGGAATTTATGACATTTTAAACCTTTAAAAATTTAAATCAATATTGCTCAAGACCAGAAAAGTTTAAGCATTTTTGTAACGGTCTTGAAAAAGTTGCGAAACTTTAAAACATCTTTGAAGAAAATTAGGAAAATTTTGAACGCACACAAAGAAAATTTGGGAAATATTCAGCATTAAGGGAAATTTCTATTACTGTAACGGGATTTTAAAACTTTTGACGTTTTAATCAACTGAAAACTATGAAAAGTTTTTCAAAACATTTAGGAAAGCTGAAATATTTCTCACTATTAAGTCAAATTTTACTTCTATTGATGACAAATACAAACCTTCTTGAGTAAATTTCATTTGCAAGTAACTTTAAATTCTGGATTTCCTGTATGTTATTTACCCACATGCGTAATTTGCGTGGGACATTGGTGCCACATACAGCCCTCGGTTCTACAGCTGTGACACTTTTTCATTGATATGCATTGCCTTCTTACTGGCTCCTAGATTTTTTCCAATTATTACTTTGCAAAACGATGTTAAATTTTGTCCTGCGGGGTTACAACTCACATGTTGTGGAGAAGTTTATAGTTGTGGTGCTAACAAAATATAGCTGTTTGTTTCTTAGGTACCAACGACATCAATGTTAAAATTGTGTCCCGCGGGGTTGCAAATTTCATGCTGTGAGATATGTTTTATAATTGTGGTACTAAAAATATAGCTGTTAGTCTCTAAGTTACCAACGCCATCAATGTTAAAATTGTGTCCTGCGGAGTTGCAAATTACATGCGGTGGAGATATGTTTTATAGTTGTGGTGCTAGCAAAATATGGCTGTTTGTGATTAAGTTACCAACGACATCAATATTAAAATGTTGTCCTGTGGGGTTGCAAATCACATATGCTGCGGAGATATGTTTTATGGGCTAATATTGTCCTTCCATGTTTTTTCTATGACATTATGAACTTGTGAAACTTCACTGACCAAAAATTAATGCAAAGGTGTGTGAAGTACAATATGTTTAGATGCTTTCTGTTATATAGTGAACATGACGACTATGTAGCGGAGGTTTTATTTAAAAACTATGCAAAATGAGCATTTGTCCACTACATGATATGATTTTGCTTCCTGGGGAAACAAAAATCTGTCCGGAATAGCTATTTGTCAACCACATAGTGTCCATTACATGTCCATTGCTTAACACGTAACTGCACATCTATTTTGCAGGGAAAATAAATTCTGTCCACTACAGCTATTTGACCACTACATATCTGTCTCTTATTTCAAGCTTCAACTGTAGTTAGAAAAAAGTTTTTATTCACTTACCCGTTGCTCATGCGTAAAGTTGTATCTGGGCTTAAGGGATTGCTGAGATGTATATTGTCTTACGTTTCTCCCTTTCTGATTGCCAGGAAGTTTTGCAAGCCCCGAGTCCAATGATACGGACATGCCAATTGCTGCGCTGGACCTCCCTTCGCCCACCGGGAATGGCTCCAGCACCAAGTTTTCTCCCTGTTCCCCATTGTCCATAGTAGGCGCACGCTGATCCTCCGTTTCGTCTGCAACTCCCTCCTCCCTAATAACAACAGCCTCAGCATTCTCCCTATCCCCTTCGACTCTCCCTTCCTCCACCTCACGAACATTTCCAGCCTCATCCCCCTCAGGAACATCATTGTCCACCGCCTCCCCATCAGGAACAATATTGTCCACCTCCTCCCCTCGTTCCACAGGAACCATCCCTTCCTCCCTCTCTAACGCAAGTGCGCCAATACCGGCAGCTAACTCCTCCACATCTCTCTCTGCTTCCTCTCTGCAAACATGTAAAATTAAACTGCTGTAGAAACGGGATAAAAACAACGTTTTGGCTGTAAAGAAAGCGTTAGTATATGTATTAAAAGTTTTTGTCTTAAAAGTTTTATCATATTATTAACACTCTCATGGTCTTTGACGATTTTGGTAATTATATTCATTATTGTTACTGCAAGTCTCACATTTACATTATCATTACAGGTTCCTCTGTGGAACTGTGAAAGCAGCAGTTGTTAAGTTTTTAACTGTTTTGTTTGAGGTTTGATACTGGAAGCTATGTAGCTCTAGTCAAAAGTATCACTATGTACAAATCTACACGATAAAACTGGAATGTAGTAAAATTATACTCAATCCTATTTTCTACCTTCCGAAATTTCCGGACGTGGAAAATATAAATATGTTACCAGCCCATTGAAGCTAATGAAAAGAGGCAAATATTTGATTATACATAATGTAGTATGAATAATAAACTTCCATAAGTTTGGATGATCTCACGTAGCTAACATATTTAGCCGATTGTTAAAAACTTCATTTAAATTATTTTTTGACTTGGCTTATCCTTAATTACCCAATTGCATTTCTCAAATATCTTTTAAATTAGGCACAACAGCCCACTTCTACTATTTCTTAGATCGAAACACAATTAAAATATATTTGCTGCTTTTCCAATATTATATATCCAATGGAGCCAAGTTTTACAGTTCGTTAGTAGCAAAGTGATATATTCACAAATAATAATGAATTCTTATTGAGATGTTCATATTTTGGTGTTTAAGCGAATTTTGGTAGAATAACATCACATTCCGCTCCAGTGATACCCAAATTATATCATTCATATGTATATTTTTTGTGGAAATATATGCTTTCAAAATTATATGTTTTCTCCGCGAAGTTTCTGCGCACCGATATTTAAAGGAATATGTGTTCAGGGCAAATCTGTGTTTTGATATGCGAAAAATTACTAAGAGTTTTGAGGTGTAATATGTTGTAAATGCTTTAAGACATTATGTGATTTGATGTTTTAAAGAAATAAGTGTTATGAAATCTTAAGACATTAAAAATTTTGAAATATTTTAAGTCGTTATATGTTTAGAGTTGCAATATGTTTTATAATCCAATATATCTTGATGCAATGCATATATGCATACAGTAGTTTTTGACACAGGCAGTAGATTTAGGTTAGATTTGGCAATAATACAGTTTTGAGGTAATATATGTTTTGAGGTAATAATTTCTTAGCCATTACATGTTTTAAATTATTATTGAAATGACATTCTGGCCCTTTTGTATATCAGATTACACTAATAAATATTAATAAGAAAGCATACCCAACTTACCTTAAAACATTTTCGTTTTCATCCCCAACAGGAAGTGCTGGCACAACTACTCTTGCTGGTCCCTGCTGTTGGACGATGAATGTTCTTCCAATCACAAGATGGTACCCGTTCCTCACCCCTGGTTTTATATATTTTTGCGTCAAGTTTGACGCATAAAAGCCTGGCTGAAGAAGTGAGCCTGTAGCACCACCTTTGTCAATGCGCAGAGGACGAAACAAGGGTTTAACTCCAATACCATGGGCGTATCTAACCGTGGTAGGAACGTTTCGAACGTATCTGGTCCATTTTTCTTCTTCGTATCTGTTCATAACTTTCCTTAAGGTATACTCATAGCCCCGTGATGGATTACACGCCTGAAGCAACACATCGTGTTCTTCTCTAAGCCTCTGTAGGTCATCCTACAATAAGCCAATGAAATATCCAATATTTTCAAATGAAATAGCCAATGTTTACAAATGAAATCAATAAATGCAAGCTCATAACGTTTTGTTTTTCATAATATGCATTCGATACTTTTTACAGATTGCATACTAACTTTAGAATATTTAAAGAAATCAACAGCATTACGAGATTTATAAAAATATATGCAAAGTGTTTTACCCCTAAGTCTTGTCGACGGTCTCCTAGAAGGATGGTTTCCTGCAAACGAGAGTACCATGTCTTGGCATTAGGGGATGCATTTAAAGAAACAATCACAGGATACTTGTGATCCAATGT
Source organism: Willowsia buskii (assembly GCA_034700685.1). Classification (NCBI taxonomy): domain Eukaryota; kingdom Metazoa; phylum Arthropoda; class Collembola; order Entomobryomorpha; family Entomobryidae; genus Willowsia; species Willowsia buskii. The sequence continues at coordinate 8,997 of JAQIXW010000816.1, forward strand.
CGACTTTTTCCATTTGGTTAAAGCCGGATTGGCTGGAGCTTCCTGCATATTCCAGATGTAGGAATTATTCCTATTAAGGACATATTCCGGGAAATCTACTTTCCACTCATTCGTTGCCTGATTCCACACATCGATAATTGGGTACTACAAGAAGATAATGCTTTTTTAATGTTGTATCGTAACGCTTTTCATAATTTACGATTCCCCATAAATTGCTTATTAAGAATAATAGAAATCGTATTCGTTGGAATTATTAGCTAATATGATATATTTATGAATAATAATAGTTATTTACCAGAGGAGCAGCTCGGTTTAGGAGTGCATTAATTCTTTGCATGAGTTCCCCAAGGGAGTATAATGTTCTCCCTGCGATCTCTTCGCGTTCTGCAGTCACCCCAATTTCGTAAAATGGCTAGAAGCATTTAAAATATGAATTTTTATGCACTTGTGTAAATAAATATAAATATAAATATTTTAAACGAATGCTAAATATAAAATATATTACATGAAAGTTATTATCTCCCATTTTAGGCAATATCCCTTCAGCAGTTTCTAAAAAGAAATAATATATTATGTTTTGAGTATGATAATTTATGATGAATGATAAAAGGAAGGGAGTTCAGTGAGCTTGCGTTAAAATACTTAATCATAATGTCGATGCATACGAATAATATATGCGTGTGTATAAACATAAAGATACAACAGAATGTGAAACTCCTCTGAATTTGAAAATGAGCCAAAACGGACGATGCACAGTCTTAACATTTCATAATTAATGGCTACACCGAAGATAACCGCTAGGGAATCATTTTGATAATAGAACAATATTGAAATGCACCCACTCGAACTCATACCAAAAAACAGCACTGTAGCGTGAACTCAAAATGTACATTGCGGCGTAGATTGCACGAGCCGATTTTCGTTGCTCCCGTATGCATTGCAGATACTCTTCTTTTACTATAGAGATGCTCCACTTATGCTCTTATGCACTCAAAGACTCTCTCCCTCTCTTCTCCAGATTTCAAAGAGTTATGCTCGATGGAGTCCACACATTTGCATTAACAATTGCTTCTTTACTGTAGCCATTAACAGTTTAAAACCGACAACATTTAAATAATTGCTCGTGTAAGCTTTAAATTGCATGGAAAAGTTACGTGTATGATTTTGTGCAGAGAAACTAGTTTGCAGTGGCTGTAAGTTTTGAATAAGTGGAAAACGTGAGTGAGTTCTAGGAAGCAAGTCGAATAAATTTAATGGTTGGTCAAAATATGAAAAAGAACAGTAACCAACTTTTCATGAAGCCATAAAAATGCCGAGTGAGAGCTGACATGTCGGTGTAAACTGTAAAATATTCGTAAATTGTAAGTAAATATCCGCTCAAACTCCCTAAAAAGAAAACAATCGAAAATAAAGCCAGACAATGCGCAGTCTTAACATTTCATAATTAAAGGCTACACCCAAGATAACCGTCAGGGAATCATTTTGACAATTGAACAAAACTAAAATGCATCCATTCGGACTCATGCCAAAAACAGCACCGTAGCATGAACTCAAAACGTACATTACGGCGTAGATGGCACAAGTCGATTTTCTTTGCTCCCTTTTGCATTGCACAGATCCACATTTTACTATGGAGATGCTCCGCCTATGCACTCGAAGACTCTCTCGATATCTTCTCCGGATTTTAAATAATAAGTTATGCTTGGAGGAGTCTACACACATTTACATTAGCAGTTGCTTGTTTACTGTAGCCATTAAAAGTTTAAAACCGACAACATTTAAATAATTGCTCGTGTAAGGTTTTAATTGCCTTGGAAAAGTTACGTTTAGGATTTTGTGTAGAGAAAATAGTTTGCAGTGGCTAGTTTTGAATAAGTTCTAGCAAGCAAGTCGACTAAATTTAATGGTTGGGCCAAACCTGAAATAGAACAGTACCCTTTTCTTCATGAAACCTTAAAAATGCTAATAGAGCTGACATTTCGAGTAAAATATTCGTAAATTGTAAACATCTGCTCAAACTCTCTAAAAAAATCAATCAAAAAGAAAGCCAAGGAATTCGGTTCGGTTTTTATGAAAAATTCTAAAAACGCTAATCAAAACTGTAATTTCTCTTAATTTCGAAGAATAATAGACTTTAATCGACAAAATTGTAACATTTCTAATAACAAAGCTTTTCAGTAAAATCATTTAGCATTTTCGCCTTTTCTTAAAAATTCTTTTGAATTTAAATCGCTTTCACATCCATGACAGGTACTTCTCCATTTAGAAAGCAAAGTTAAAAGTTATACTTACAAATCAAACTTAAATCTAGGTAATTATGTTTTGAGAATAAATTTGTGAAACTGATTTTGCTAATCTCATTAATTTTTATAGCTGTAAACACTTTAAGTTTTTAAATCACACCACTTGGATTCTAAACGAATAAGTTATTGACTATTATTGGATACGAGGTACATAATCACCAGCACAACTGGGTGAGATAGTCAGTACAAAAATATCTTACTAAAATCTTAATTATTTCTCCCACAAAAATATATCTGAGATCTGAGTTCAACAGAGAGAACTGCTATTGTCTCTTTACCAAATCGCATGCAAAACCTCACCTTAGCATGAACTCAAAAAATACATTGCGGCGTAGATTGCCCGAGTCGATTTTGTTTATGCCCTTTTGCCTTGCAAAGACCTTCCTTTTACTATGGAGATTCTCCACTTCTGCACTCAGAGACTCTTTCTTTAGAAGTAAACTGCTATTGTCACTTTATAAAATCGCATGCAAACAAGTCTCCGTAGCATGAAGCAGTCTCCGTACATTACGCCGTATATTGCACGAGTCTATTTTCTTTATTACCTTTTGTATAGCAGAAACCCACATTTTTCTATAGAGATGCTCTCAAGGAAATAACACAGAAAAAAGTTTTATGCTTGCTTCAGAGAGTTGAGAGGAAGAAAAAAGAATGAAAGGCTGTTCATATATGATTATCATAAGATAGGTGGGAAGGACATATATGCAATGCTAGAGTAATGTAAAAGTGGTCGGTAAAGGCAGTAAAAAGGAAATGTGTGAATGAATGGTGAAAAATGCATTTAGAGATACATTCACCAATATGAGTCAGTAGAGCAATTCGCTCATGTAAACAAACGCGTGCAATGTGTAGCCACCTACACAAATATATGTGTCATGTAAAGGTTTTTGTGAATATTATACTTTAAATATAAAGGAGAGCACGAAAAAGTAAATTGATCAGTGCTCAATAAAACGTGCAATTATAATTCAGTCTGACGCCAACAACTGTTTTCTTCGCAGTAAATTCATTAATTCCGATGACTCGTTTTTTATGTGACGTTCTCCTTTCAAATCAGACGAAAAGAAGAAGACAGACAAGCGCCACCACCACTTTAAAAATAGAATAGACTTATTCCGCTCAAAATGTGACATGTGTTTACACACAAAAATATTGTGCTCGAAAAAATATCTAGTGTGCTCTCGAACAATTCAACGGTTTTGTGACTTGTTTTTTAATTGTGGTTTAGAATTAAATATGTTCCAGTGACAGACAAGCAATTAAAATCTTGGGACTAATATCTAGTGAGACATTTTACGGTAATATCTACCACCACTTAATTAATTATGTGACTTGAAGTGAATTTGTGAAATCTGCACTCCAGCTAATCTTCCTCACATCTCAACAAATTTATAATTGCTCAGAGCAACAGTTAGACAAAAGTTAGAAAATTCTGCACATTTATTTTTGTTTGTTTGAGGAGGTCAACGCTCGAATGAGTCAAAGAAGAGTTTCCTCATCAAAATCAGCCTCAACAACAGCAGCAGAGGATTCCTCCTTTCACAAATACCGAATACCCCGCTCCCTCCAGAGAAGGGGGACGAGGAGGAGACAACAACAACTCCAATCACTCTCGAGCACCACCTCAAAATTGGAGTTTCTTCTCTTCGCGTGTGTTTTAATTATTTTTGTGTTTTTGGACTGAAGATGTAGCCGTGATAATAAATAATAATTAACTTTTTACAAACCAATTCATAAGTTTTTTGTGATTTTGTTTTAACTTTGAGGAGCTCCACAGTGATTTTAATTAATAGTTTGAGTGTTAACTCTATGAATCGTCAAATAAGCTTTAATTTAAAAATTAACTGCTGTTGTAATTATTCATTAAAAGAAAAATAAACAAATGCGTTCATGGGTGATCGTAGGCTATAAAAAATTAGAATGTTGACTAATTATCGTATTTTCATCACAATAATAAGTGAATTTAAAAATATTGTGCACGACGTGACTCCATCTGAGTTTAAAATGTTAATTAGTGGTTAATAATTAGTGAGTAGACGAGGATTTTAATAAATATGAGATTTTTGCCATTTGTGTGAAGTATGCACATGTCAGTTAAAATATTGTGAGCGACGTGACTCCATCTGAGTTTACAATGTTAATTAGTGGTTAATAATTAGTGAGTAGACGAGGATTTCAATCAAATACAATATTTCCGCCATTTGTTTAAACCATGAACTTAAAAATTAACCTGAATTGAGCTACCAATAAATAAAGAAACACGAAGATAAAAGAAGTTTAATTGGTGTAGTTACAAAATAATTTTTTTAATGCCAATTCTTCAGTTTAAGAGAAAACTTTTTGCATATTTTTTAATCATCTCATCATTTTCATCTCCAAAAAAAAGATAGGTTAGAGGTTGAGGCTGAGAGGATGATTGGAGGGAGATTTACAATAATAGTTATGAGAACTATTGTCAGTTTTAAATTAGAGGCACCTATAGACACATACATTATTGCTGGTAGTAGTAAATCATAAATGTACTAGTCGCATATTATATTTTTATGGAGCATTGCATTACCTACTGCCATTACTGCCACCATCTGAACTCCTATTAAAAAATACTGTAGTCTTAAGGTGAATACGAGAGAAATTCCTCATTCATCTCTACTGCATGCGCTACACGCTACGACTGAAGTAGAAATGTGAAAATATTCAATATTTATCTAAAAAACATGAGTTGAGATTTGAAATGCATGTGTGTTCGTCTGGTACGTCCGCACCCGAAAAGATCTCTTCTCTTATAAGCGAAACACACAAAAAAAAATTTCAGTTCAGTTCAGAGAGTAGAGAGCAAGAAAAAAAGTCAAAGGGTCTGTTCATAAATTATTGATGATAAAAATATTGCATAGGATATATGAAATGGTAGGGTGAGTAAATGTATTATGTACATGTCTGCTAAAATGGTATGTAAGAGTAAATGTTAGTGGGTAAATTGCAATATTTGAAGAACGTAATATATGAATGAGCCCTTAGAAGTATGTAAGAAGTATACCAGTTTTCTAGTGTGTTGCAATGCGTGTGTACAAAAATACATTATGAGTCATACAGAGTCTTAAGAAAGAAATGCATGCCTTTCAGAATACCGCGTTTTTTTATTTTGTCACATATTGTATGCTTTATGTGATATATGTATGCATACATATATATATATATCAATATATGATATTATAGGTATAGGCAGAAGTACACAGAAGCCTGATGACTTTAGCGGCAATGGATATTCGCTTGTTTCTTTCTCTTTTTTAATGCATTTAGGCAGAAGTACATCTTTTTGGAGACTAAGATGGAGCGTGTGAGGTGTACATAAAAAAATCTTATGCTTGCACGCTTGAATGCTACTTATTATGATGTGTACATAAAAATGCATCTAGAATCTAGATATATGATGAAAAGTACTCTCTGCATCAATTACCACATTCAGAAGTAGTATTTACTTTTTAATGGGAAATACTACGGAATATTTTTTTACAAGAAAGTGTGAGCTACTCTCAAGTTCAATGACAGAAAAGATGCGTTGGATTATGCCGTTTTCACAAAAAGAGTAAAAGAGTCGCCATCCAGTGCTTGAAAGATGTGATGAATCCCAGCATTCTGATGTGTGTAGCTTTTATGTATGAAGTATGTAGCAAACTGTTATGTATATGCATTCACGCTGATATGCCTATAATATTTTTATGGATATATGCAATAAGAAGATAAGTTCATATGAAATGCAGAAAATATTTAATTTTTTAAGAATGCTGGAATGACAATGAAATTGTGCTTTTAATTAAGAAGTAATTAGGTAGCTCATTAAAACTGACTAATTGCACATTATACATAATATTTTTTAGCTCAATGAACCCAAAAATCCCAGCTATTCTCAAGTCGCTCCATATGACTTTTTGTTGATGACGTTCAGAAAAACGCAATTTTAAAATGGTCATTTAGCGCAAAAATGAAAAATAATGATAACTCGTCATCATGGTTCAAAATCAGAACGAAATAAATATCATCTCTCTGTTCTTTATTTTTTTCAAAGCGCTTATCTTAAGTTTTGAATGTGGAATGAAGATGAAATCAAATGTGGAACTTTTTTTGCACGAGAGAGAGAGAGAGTAATCGGTTTAAAATGATTTGCCATAAAAATTATTATTTCAAAGAATGCATGGTTTGCGCAGCAGAGAGATCGATGTGTGAGGAAGAAAAACAGGAAAAAAGTTGTCAGAGAGTTCAAAGAGTCAAAATAGCGACTGTCAAATAAAACATTGCTCTTCTTACCTTATTTTTTGACTCACTAGTATACCTATGTACCACAAATCCTCCGAGATATTATGCAAGGAAAGCTGAGAAGAGAGTTAATGACAGGTGTGTGCAGTGTAAATAAATAAATAATTTAATGACAAAATTTGCTGACAGAGAATCACTTAGGTAGCTGAATTAAATTTGAAATAGTGCACTTCAAACTAAAAATATTGAAAACAGTCTCTAATCAACTTTCCACAGCTTAAAAAAAATTAGTTCTCTCTTTCACTTCACCAAACAGTATTTTTCTCTGAGCAAACTACCTATTATTTAAGAAAGTACCACAATAATAGTCACTAATTAAGTCAGTTTCAACATATAAATATTGACAGCTTATTAAATGAAAATGAACAGTTTGACACAACTTTCTCTCTTTCATTCTTCACTCTAATCTCAGTTCTTTCAAAACCTCTTACTATCAAAACTTGTGCTCACTTAAATCAATTTTTTGAAGAAAATAATTGTCTGTAATTAATAATGATGATTTTAATGAATTTAAGAAGATAATATCTATTTTTGTTGTTGTTGTTGTTGTTGAGTTGTAAATATTTACCTGAACGGAAGACTTCTGTTTAGGTATTTTTTAAATGCATATGTATGCGCCATCCATCATCGTCACCATAATATTCGCTTGTTTTCTTCACATTCATATATGTTTAGGTATGCCATACAAAGAGAAGAGACTTTTTTATGCCGGCTGTGTTTTTTACTGTGAAGGACGCTACCTGCTGCTTGGCTTTTGTGAATGCATGTGTACACCTTACCATGAACTAGCCAATATTGAATTTCTGCTTGCTACTTATTGTAGCTAGTAATATTTTATTTAGCTACTAAAATTAGTAAATCTCAGTTCCGTTAACATTTCCAAAATATTTAGTTTAAGTTAGAAACATTTAAAACTGTCAAATTAATCATATAATTAGCAGAACATTAATAAAAATCTTGACGAGAAAAGTTCATTCACAATCCAGAGAAAAACACAACAGCGCATAGCTCTGTTGTGGCTTGTGTGAAGCGCTGATAGACTAGCTTGTTTGAGCTCTCATTCACCAACTCGCCATAGCACGTTGAGTGCATGAGTTTTCTCCGCTTGCTGAAGTTAAGCAACGCTTGTTATGCTTAGCGCTTGGATGGGTGACCGCATACCTAACTTTTTTTGCGTTTTTCATCAATTTTTTCATGAATTTTGTAAAGAATTACAATAATTTTGTGATTAAATTTGCTCACTTACGACAGATAACTTTTATTTTAATAAAATGTGATATAATAAATCATTAAATTTAATAGCTATATTTTATAAATAGTGTAAAACCAATGACAACACATACTTTTCTCTTGTGATCACTCATATTTTGTCGTTTTGAATGAAAAATAGCAGGCGTACGGCTCTCAGCAGAAACTATGGTAATATCGCAATTCCCTAAAAAAGAATAACATTTTCGAAATATGAGATTACTTAATTTCTAAGTATAAAATTCATTTAGCCTTTTTAAATATTGAAATAATTAAGAGAAATTGGTTAAAATTTGTGTTTTATCTGAGGAAAATCCATGAACACATCTTCACTCATCTTTTTCATAAAGTCTCATAGCATTACATTGGGATTTTTATGAAACTCTAAAGAAATATTGCTCAAATACCTTTTCACTATCTCTTTAATAATTTATTAAGTCATGAAGATTCCATCATTTAACTTATTGCACAACAATTTTTAGCGTGGAAGATATTCCAGTCGTTCTCTGAGTTTACTTGTTACTCGTCCTCGAGATTTACTTGTTTATGCTTACATTTTTTAGATGTATGAGTTGTTTCAGATGCAAATCATACAAATTTTGTATCGGCACATTTGAATCAATGTTAATTTAATCCGATCATATAAACAGCAACAGTTAATTTCCGTTTCAACATGAATTTACGAAATTCAGCTTTGAATGTAAAGGTTTAGGTAAGAAACAGGAAAAAATTCTGGCGTCATCTTTACTTCTTCATTCGATGGTATTAAGATGATACGAAAAACTGGCAAGTCGCAGGCATAAATACCAAATATATGCTAACTCAAATTCCACCAGTCTTCAAATTTATGAGTAAAAATTGTCTATTATCATGAGAAATATTATAATTACAGTTCATTCTAAAATTGACAATGCATAATACTGTAAGGTAAAGAAGTGCACTTCGAGGAAAGTGCACAAGTAGCATTCGTTGGACTTTCTTGGACACTCTTTCAGGCTAGAATAGAAAAGAGAAAGTATTGTCATTAAACAAATTACAGAAATGAATTATGTAACATTTTGCCCAAGAAGCAAGAATATTTACTTACACATTACATGACATTTAGATCATACGAAATTTTGAGTCCAATTTTATTCATGTTTTATGGCATTGCCGATTGAATTAAGTAATTTTGTCTGAAATGATCGTGTTTGCTCCTTATAATTAAAGGTAGTTCCAATTTGTGAGAAAAAATTTCTTTCTTTGTGAGAGAAAAAAGTCTTTTTTCATGAGAAAGACATGAACTCACAATTCATTCTGAAAATTTCACTGCAAAAATTACCATTTTGCAATTTGATATCCAATAGTGTAGAAGAAATGACTAATATTTCATGTCAAGGATCATCAGATATTTTTCGTCGCTTTGGATGAACCATAATATTTCAAATAGTTCATAATACAATTCAAAATAGTTATACACGTAAGTATCAATCATCATCTCATCATATTTTTGACATTAAACATTTATGTTTTTTGCAATTCTGTTATAAAACTTGTAAGAGTGTTTGCTCAAAATAATTACAGATGTCTTAAATTTGCGAGTTGGAATCATAATGAAATTTAATAGTACAGAAAAAATTAGGAATATTACGCGTCAAGGATGACAGTATGAAACTGAAATTTGTTCGCTTAAGATAATATTATCAAATAAACTGCACATTGCTATGTTGCCTACATAGAAAACAGATTCTCCGAGATGCTTATTTAGTTGAGTTTTAAAATTAACTCATGGATTATGCTCGAGCTAATTAATGAAGAGGTATTTAAGCTTACTCCTAAACGCGTATGAAAGATCGACTTAGCTTACATTGACAAATATGTTTTCCTACATGTTTAGTTAAAATATGTATAATGAACCGGTATTTATTGACTAATTAACTTTCATCAGTTTCTGCTAAAATGTTGCCAAGTCCATGGTGATTACTTACGGAAACAACAACAAGGCAAAGGAAAGCTGAATCAATAAAATTTCCATATTAGAAAGAAAGACATATTTCATGCACGCGACAAGACTGAAATTTGAAGGAGTTCATAGCAGAACTTAGCAGAACTGTTTTTGTGGAGAAAGTTGTGGCATCAGGAAGATGAATGGGCCTATAAAGAGGTGTGTATGGGCAAACAATGTGGACTCAACAAAACAATGTGAATGTGAATTTTTATGGGCGAAAATAAAGCAAGTAAAGTAACAAGTTAGAAATTGAGATGGGAGAAAGTACAGAAAGAGGTGAGGAGTCGGAAAGGTAAGGAAATGTACTTTGGGGAAAGTGCATAAGTAGCGTTTGTTTGAGTTTTGACCTATGAGCTTGATTTCCGTGTTCCTTTCGCTTTCTGATTGGGAGACGAAAGAGAAAGCATTGTCATTCAAAAATTTACAGAAACGAATTACGCAACGTTTCGACAAAAAGCGAAAAAATCTAGCTTTATATTAAGTTACACATTTGATATGATATTTAGATGATAAGTAAAACTGAGTCCTTAGCGCTCGTAATATTTACTAACTCGAAGTAAAACTGTTGGGACTACAATTCATGTGTTTATATATGAAATATTTGAATTGCAGTTTATAAAATTAATTATAAAATTGTCAATTTGGTAAATGAACAATTATCTAATTCGCAATCTAAATGAATAGAAAAGGTTAAGAATATTTCGTCCCAAAGATAATGCTTTGTATCAGAAAGTTGCTCGTATAGGACACAATATCTTTACGGAGTAAATACATTACTAGATTGGCTTCATTAAAAACTAAATCTCCTAGAGACTAACAATTAATACTGTAAATTAAATGACTCTTTAAATTAAATCATACAGTACACTTGTGCTAGTTGAAGAGGAAGAACTAATTTTGGTAAGAACTATGCGCTTTTCTTCTTAGCGTATATTCTGAATTTCTAAATAGTTTTGTGACTGATTCCTAAACTCGATGAAATGAGTCTAAATATACTGGAGTCGAAAAAATACAGAAAATCTAATGACAATCTCTACTACATTATTGGGAGAAAGCAAATTTGAAACCCGCAATGCTTATAAAATCATAGAGATGTCACGCGACCAATATTAAGTTATATAAATAAATATATGCATAAATTTAAACTTTTGACAAATGTGTTTCGTCACCATTGACGCTATTTTGGGTTGTCATTGAACTTATGATAAGCTTCAGTTTAGTCCTGTCATTTCCAGATTTACAGCGATAGATGATCCTAGAGTGGAGGGAGATAAGGTGAAAAAATTTATGCACGCGACCGGACTACAAATACCAGAGTTGAAAGAGCAGAATTTTTCGAAGGATGTGCAACAAACGCGAGGAATTATTTCAGCTGAAAGAGGAAATATTTTCTTGACCACAGAAAGTTGTGAATGTGAAAAAAATTTAATTAAAAAAAGCATACAATAATTTATTGCCAATTGCAATCCTCACAAAACAATCAACTAAGCTAACGGTTCTTAGAGGCTACCTCAGACCGAAGAAGAACCATTATTTCAAATTTTGAAAGCGGTGGTGACCATAATTCCCATTGCAAAACTCACAGCAGTAGACATATTCCGTGTTTGGCAATGTGAAACTTAATAATGAAAATGCTCATAGGTACGTTACACGTACGTGGTAATCTTCCTCCCATAGCAAAAAGTGTGGTTTCCTATCTACGATAGTAACCTACAAAACTGGTCTCTTCTATTTATGTATGTAACTTACAAAATCGGTTTCTGCTATTTACGCGAGCATTTTACGTGCTCTGCGTATACAACGCATTCACTGTGCATAGCAAAAACCCAAACCTTAGATTTCACACATTCATAGCACAGAGCGTGCTTGATGTGCAGATCCTCTCATAATAAAAGTTGAGTATGTTCCATGCATACCAGTAATCTACGAAGTGGGCCTCTGCAATGCAAGCAAGGCAATCTGCACCTCAAGCTCGCTCTGTGCTATGCATATGTGTAATTTAAGTTTTGGGTTTTTGCTGTGCACAGTGATTGCGTTTACACACAGACCATGTAAAATGCTCGCGTAAATAGCAGAGACCAGTTTTGTAGGTTACTATTGTACGTAGGAAACTTCACTTTTTACTATGGGAGGAAGATTACCAGGTACGTGTGACGTACCTAAGAGCACTTTCATTATTAAGTTTGTCATTGCCAAACACAGGGATTATGTCTACTGCTGTGAGTTTTGCAATAAGAATTATGGTCACCACCGCTTTCAAATTGTGAAATAATGGTTCTTCTTCGGTCGTCCGTGGCAGTCTTTAAGAACCGTTAGCTTAGTTGATAGTTTTGTGAGGATTAATATTGGCAATATATTATTGTCTACTTCTTAAAATTAAGTTTTTTCACATTCACAACTTTCTGTGGTCACCAAGATACTTTCTCTTTCTGCTGAATTAATTCTTCTCGTTTGTTGGACATCCTTCGAAAAATTCTGTAATGAACTCTTTCAACTCTGGGATTTGTAGTCTGGTCACATGTATGAATATTTTTCCCCTCCACCCTAGGATCATCTATAACTGTAAATCTGCAAAAGATAGGACGAAACTGAAGCTTCAATGACAACTCGAAATAGTTTCAATGACGATTCACATTTGTCAAAGTTCAGTAAATTGGCTTTTAAGTCTAACTTTTACCTTTGACTTTTTAAATGGCGAAGTGTTTGTTGTGGATGTGGAAGCGATTTAAATTCTAAAGGATCTGTGTTAGGAAAGAAAATGTGAAAATGTTTATTCATTTTACTAAAAAGCTTAGCTATTTATAGAAATACTATGGTCTTTTTCGATTAAAATCTGCCATTCTTCCAAATTAAGAGGAATTACTTTTCTATATCCGGCTTTATTTAGCTTTTTAGTAGCCATCCGTGCGTATGTGCTGAACGCACATAATTTTCTGGCTGATTGACTTGACTTAAGTTTGAACTTGAAGTACATATAATTCGAAATACAAAAACTTTGAAATAAAATTTTACAATTGATCAGTAACCTACATTATTTTATCCAGCATCAGATTCGCCCATTTGACTCACAATTACTTCTGGGATTCATTCATGAAGTAAATTAATTACGGCATTAGTGATTTTTAAGTAGCCATAAAAATAGTTTAAAAGCATCAGCGTTTTTTGCCTGAAATGAAATACATAAAGCAGTACGCAGTTCATAATAAAACGTGAAGCATTTTACACGAAGCAGTGCACACTCACTGCACACTACTTGTGTGATGGAATGTTAAGCGAAAAAAAGAAGAGATCAGACTCGCAGAGAATTTTGTGCAGGCTGGAATACCTACTGCATAGCCATGCATGGCGAACATGAGCATGTAATTTTTTAGCTCTGATCATAGGGTGACGTGAGATAAATTTTAAATCTCAATATCTCTGAAGCTTTCAAAATTTCAAATAAACTGACCAAATTCCTTATATGGAAAACGTGGACACTGAATCGGAATGTGACCTCAGATTTCCAAAAATATTATTCGTTTTGGAGGAAATGATGACCTCACCTTATAGTTGCTGATGCGCACAGAAGCATGCAAGCTCCCATTTCTTTGAAGCTGAGAACCGATGATGAGCAATGCTCTGCAATAATATGCAGTCTGTAGATATTAGATTTCATTTTTCCCTTTATTTATTTTACCGCTTTAAGCAATTAAATATAATCTGTCGTATGTTAGCAATGCTGTTAAAGTTAGCATTTGTTCAAAAATAATAATGAGATTACAAAATACCATCGCAAATATTTATGTAAAGTATAAACAAGCATTTAAAATTATCTTTGTAATTTTGGAGAAGGGGGTGGTGTGCTTTTGAGGTTAGATAATGTAATAATTTTGTGATATTGCACCTTACACCCATATTTTTCTCTGTAGTGTCAAAAAAACAATGGGAAAATCTCGTCCAGTAGACTCCACACGAAAAAATACAATTCAAAATTAATAAATACACCAATTTCGGGCACAACATGCTTTTTACTATTGAACCAAATGAAATCTTTTTGTTAGCATCTGTGATAGGCAGCATAAATGTTAAGAAAGACAAAAGATCCGAAATATTTTCGAATCAGTGCTTAGAGCCACACATGTTTTCTGCATTTTCACATAAATACCATTTATCTATGAATTTTCAAGGAAGTACAACATTTTGGGAAAATTATGTGAATGTGTTTCCTACAAATATTACCATTATTGGAACTTACAATTTCCTTAATAGATACTTTCAGGTACTTTGTATAATCTGGAAACTCATTCCTGGAAACTTTCCAGCACAAAATTTCTTTCTTCCCATTCCCTCTCTGTCTGCAGGATTGAATACCTGTTGCATCGACAACATCAGAGTATCTAATAAATTCTGAGTTCTGATCGACTTGAGAAAAATCTTAAATCTTAAGCGAATATGATGTAGTCTGAATTTTTTAGATTTAATTTCTCCCTCTATTAATTTTAGCTCCTTAAGCAATTAAAAATTATCTGTATTGTGTTGGCAATGCAGTTAAAGTTAATATTTTTGCCAAAATTATTAAGAGATTAAGCAACTCAGAGATTTCTAAAAAAAAAACGCAAAAGAATCCGCTTGCCGGTCACCCATCCAAAAATAAATACTTCTCTCGTTGCTTAACTTTTTAAGCAGACGGATTTAGTCCACTCACCGCACTGTAACCACTTTCCGGAACAAGGCTGGAAATAAGCTAGTTCATCTGCTCAGCGGTCGGCGACACACAAGCGAGAGGCGTGCGTGATGCGGGTGCCGTGCCGTTTCATGATACAAATATTGCATTCTCTTTCGTCTCTCGCTATTTCGCATTGCTATTTTTTCTATGCTGGGAGAAGAGAAAATCCAGTCACTTGAGTCGCGTGCGAGAAAAAAAAACAAGACGAAAGTCTGAATTCACAGATGAGAGCAGAGACACTATTGTGATTGTGATTACTGATTACAGTTAAGTATTTAGTCGCGTCTAAGGATTAGTTTTAACTGTAGTTAACTCTTATATCTTCTAGTCATTTAGGGATTTAATTAAAATTTCTATTTCCCAAAGTAATTTTTAATCACTTGTTTGCCTAGTTGTTTGTTAGCTAATTATTTACATTTTGAACAATAAACGAATTTGATTTATTATCCATAGTGTGTGAGCATGCTGACTACAGCAGTGACGACAGTTAAGGGTATCAGTGACCTATGACCTGTGACCTTGGGATTTGACATCAAAATGAAGAGGAAAACGTTTCTTCACGAAACTGAGGGGGAAGCAGCTGCTGGAGAAGATCAAGAATAATCGGAGGAGTCAAGGAGGGAGCCCAAGTAAAGTGGGGGTGGTAGAAATGTAAGTAGTTTAAATGATTCGGTAATTATTTGAGTAGTAAAAAAATTATTAAACAGTTTGCGTGACCTGACTTGAGATTTTTCTGTTGTTGTTTAAAGGCTAATGGACCAGGACCTTCTCGGGGTTGAGCAGCTCGCAAATCAGGCTTATCCATTCGTCCCACTCAATATTCTTCCATCATCGCTGATGACTTGTGGTCTTTTGACAATCG
>JAQIXW010000817.1:0-24407 GCA_034700685.1 Willowsia buskii
TCTTGAAAATCCAAATTCATTCGTTTGACAATACAACTTTTCAAAGATAAAACGTAAGTCATATATGAATAAACTGAGCATTTGTTGAGGTAAAATGTATGTACATTGATGTTGATAGGATAATATCAAGTGCACAGGAGCGATTTATAAGTAAAGATGCCATGATGAATGTTCATGTACATCTATGCGTTTGTTTGTAAAGTATGAGTTTTCATGACTTGCCATATTATACATACATACCTACATTTGTATAAGTATATTACATATTCTTACATGTAGTATGTACTCGAGCACCTATATAGGCTTTGTTGGTTTGGTACGGTGGTAGATGCTACTGCGGCTTCATCTTTAAAATTCAACAGAGAACTCCAGCTAGCGGTTCGTTTGTTTCAGCTCAAAAATTCCCATCCCACATGAATTATTGAGCAGTGGACAAAAATCCGGAGATCTAACCCAACTGGAGATTTCAGAATGACTGAGTAGGAGTAAAACGATAGGTATATTTCAACTGCATCCTACACAGAGCTGCGTATCATGCAACCTGATTCCATGCGTATTTCTGTGATTCAAGCTCTGTAGCACGTTTTCCTTTCATGCAGCTATGAGTAAGGGTCTTTTGGCAAGACTGTTCAATAGAGTTTGAAATGGGTTGTCATCTTTTCTTTATATCCAATGACACATTTGAAAACAACGACTAGTATTATCCTTTTCAAGTTATTGTTGTGCTTTCACTATTCTCGCTTTTATAGTAAATATGCAAATCATAGATCCCTTGTCGTTTGCTGCGAATAATACTTATCTGTTAGCACTTTCTTGAGGGTAAGAATAGGGTTACCCTAAGGTAGATTTTGACACTTTTAAAAAAACGCATACCATATTCAATCGAACATATAAGTACCCACCTCCTATCGTATATCTAAATATATTAAGCATTATATTCGATCCAAGCTTTAAATTACATTAGTTAGACAGATGGATTTATATGTTTCTCACAATATGTTTTTTAGGCTTGAGGCTTGAGCATTGCTTAATATGTAATATATGTCTTTGCAGAAACAGCATCTTTGGAAATAGGAATCACGATATTAGATTCATAGATCAGTTTGAATGGCTGGAGAAAGAGGAAGAGAGGAGACAAAATGAAACGAGAGGAAAAAGTTTTTGTGTTGTGAGGATGTGTGTAGAGGTTTTAGACAATGTGTATTTGATTTTAATACGCTTTCCCACCATCATTATACTTTACAAACCAAATATACACTATTTCTGCAGAACAGCTTTTCAATGTTGCCTTTTGGGAATGTGTGTACAATACTCCCAAGTCAAATATCCACTTGGAGATGTCAAAACCTATTCCCATAAATATTCAGTACACTGCCACTATACCAGCACCACCACCACCACCACTACTTTTCTCCTTTTCCCTTGATTCTCCTCAGCTTTTATCCTTTCCTCTGCATGCATACCACTCCACGCTTTGACAACATGACGTACACATAGACACGTTTTCTCTGCCGATGTTTCATTGCTGCTGCTGCTGCTGTCTCTTCTGAATTGCTTCCATCTGATTGCATTCGGTATGGGTATTCCTGAGAAAGTAAAGTAATGTTGGAGGGAGCCAGATGAATGAAGGAACGAATGAATGAATGCATCCATTATGCTTTTTGTTGTAGTTTGGTAGTCTAATATGAGAAGTGTTTACCTACTACCGTGCCACCACTACCACCACCAAGGGTAATGTTCCTCCCTTGAGACTCACTGCTAACTCAGAGGTTTGACCTGATTTCCTTTTTAACTTTTCTACTTCTTTCCATTTGTATCGTGGGTGTACATGATACTAACAACTATGAGTCTTCATAATGCAATATAGTGGTGTGGTGGTGGTACGTCTATATTGACACGATATAATATGACCGACCATTATAACATGCTATATATATATTTGCGAAACCACCAGTGCCACCACAAGTACAAACACTCCTACTTCACCTATAATATTATATCAGTTTCTACTTTTCTCTTTATTTCAACAGCCCAATTCCTATCTTTTTTACATGCTCAAGTAGTGGTGTGGTGAATATCAAGTACTTCTCTGGTTTAACGCTGTCGCTACTGGATCTATAGTATACTCTTTCATGTCTTGTCTGCCTTGATTTGCTTCAGGTGAATAATGCATGGAATTAGTTTATTCACATCGTTTACATACGAAAAACCACCTAAGATCTCTAGAGATTTGTCATTGTCTAGAAACATTGTAATAATTTACCTACCTTTTCTCCCCATCTCACTCCCCAACTCCACTTGTCTATAAAATTTGTATTATTATTGTTGGAGTTGGTGCATCTGTATAGTGTGTGCAATTTCATTGAATGTTTTTGTAGTTTGTGGTGTCGGGGGCAATCGCTTGCTTCACTAGTGATTCATCAGGCAATGAATCTCGTTACGTGAATTTTAATTCGGAAAACTATCAAACCAGTAAATTCAATTCAAAGTCTGGAACAGTTTGTGTCTTGTGTAGATTTACGGTATCAAGATTAAGCCTAAACCAGTGCGGAAGCAGAAAGCAATAAAACCATCGTTCTCTCACTTGAAAGTACTCCTAAAAGTAAAGTTGCCTATAATACAATAGTAATTTCCTTAAAGTCCTCGTCCTCAGCTTTAAATTGTTGTCCCGTTTCTCAGTAAAGTGAGGGACTCTGAACAATCATACCTCAGGGGCAATTCATTTTGTTGCTCTGTTGTAAATTCAAGTAAAATTGTGTTTTTTAAAAATTCGGACTTTTGCATATGGTGCTGTCCCCAACTTTATCTCCTATAGCTTCAAAGGAGTGATACAAATTTGGTGTGCACTTTAAAAAATTCATGATTGAATTCAACTTTGCCAATACACAGTTTTATTTTACTTTCCGCAGTAGTAACCCCGCAGTCTCCAGCATCAGAAATTTGGCCAAGTCAAAACTTTGTGAATTTCATTACTCTAATTTGAATGGAGTGTTTTAGTGGGTTACATATATTTCTATGCATTCTGTATTTAATATATTACGTGCCATTGATGCCATTCACTGACACAAATAGGGCAATGTTTCATCTTTCTTTTTTGCATGCACGTTTTTGTATACAAAACTCCACGCCTGCTTTCTCCATTCACATTCCATTTATGTGAGTATATACCACGTTAACTGACAACCCTTTTCTGTAGCATTTTTTTTGTTCAGAGATGGTTTCAGAGAATTGATAATGAGACAAGAGGGAACACTATAGATATTTTGTATGAAGGAGGAGAAAGTGCTAGTTTAGGCACATCTATGCAGAAAAAGTAAAATACTCCTTGGAGGAAATTGAGCATGAAAAATAAATTGGGCGATATGGTAAGATTAGTGTTCATAAATCAAAACATTGCCTCTGTACCAGCTCCTCTCATAGTCTGTTTCCTTTTTTCTCTTCTTCTTCTTCGTCGTCTTCTCACTCCTCTTCTCCTTTTACGTCTTCCGTGGCTCACTCAAAAGGAGAAAAGGGAAAGTCAGTCAGTGTATTTAAAATGAGGAATTTTTTCCAGCTCTTTATTCAATAATGATACCACCCTTTTCTTCTTTTATGTTCAAACTAGCTTTTTACTTCCATTTCTGTCAGTTCGAGTTGGATGTTGAATGTAGTCACGCAAGGGGAAATGTGATTAAATAAGCCCCGCCATTTCCTTTGTTGAGCATATACCAAGATACCTATACAATAATATTCTATAAAAACATTACGGTACATTTATGCTCTGCGATAATAAAAAGAACCTGTAAAATTGACTACATTTTATGCACGCATAAAAGGCAGCTACGTGTGCCATACTGATGCAAATTCAAGATTTCCAAAAGTGAATAAAACAGTATCTTTCACACTCTGTAATGGGAGATGCTTGAATTCAAGTTGGAGCATTGAAAGCATTCTGTTGACTGACATATTTTATCACGATGCGCTATCAGTAATCTTACTTGCGATATAAACTAATGAGAAATAGAGAGAGTTCAAACTTATGCACAGTAAATAATTACATTTAAAATGAAAATGTGAAAACTAAATATGTATTAGAAAGTAAGGTTAATAAAGGCACTTAACAAAACAGTGCTTACTTTGTCTGACTAATTTTATTATTTTCTGCTATTTACAGAGAAGCTCGAGACACCATCATCCACATGAATCGTCCAAGCAGGTTGCAGGACCAGAACCTGAACATTCATATATTTCTAAAACAGGTATATAGCATGACTCATCAAAAAATATTTTCATAGTTAACATGCTTTAAATGAAGATTTGGTAACGGTACAATAAACTATGTTATTTACATCATTTCAGATGAACTCGATGTGTGCAAGGGATGGTATTGCGGACATGGACGAGAGTGTAGAAGAGGGTCAGACGGCGCTCCAGAATGTATTTGTATCAGGGAGTGTAAGGATAGACGAAAAGACATTTGTGGCTCCGACGGTAGACGATACACAAGTCATTGTGAATTGCACAGAACGGCCTGTCTTTTGAACTCCCGTTTGGCTGTTGACCATTCAAATGCTTGCCTTCACAAAAGTCACGCATCTAGAAGTGGATCACGAACAAAATCCAGTCCTCATCACGGTTAGTCCGTCTATTATTAACTTTTATTTTCTACATAACTTCAATTCGTACTTGCGACGAACATATTCGTACAACTTTTACAAAGGATTCTCTTGGCATGATTATGATATTATGCAAATTCAAAAATTAATCTGGCATTTGAAATGCAGAACGAAAATAACTTTCATAATTCATACAAATGTACCTGGCTTCCTATTTTTCCAAGTTTTATAGTTTGATTTAAAGTATTATGCAAATCGCTATTTTGATTGTTTTAGGTAAAAATGAAGCCGACAAAAGCTATACACCCCTGTTATTTAAGACTCCCATATCTGAGTAGTTACGAGGAAAAGCAATGAAAAAAATTATTTCGGCAATAATTCCTGGATATATTGTCATATTTTGAAGCGTTGTGTGTGCTGTGCCGAGAGTATTTTGGAAAAGAAGTCTTCATAAATGATTATCATGCTTTCACGATTCCACTTTCACTCGCAACAAGCAACTCTGGAAAAATAATGTATGCATTCATCCGGTTTCTGAATTTTGTTATTCCAACAGAATGGTGCAATATAAAACAGAAGAAGATTGCATAGAATAGTAGCACGTATTACTACTTCAAGTCCATTCTGAGTCGTATGAAAAAGTGTAAATAAAATTGAAATGGCCGTATGTGATAGCTGATATAAAAGCTCACTGGCTTTCATTTTACTATATGCCTCATGTGCATAAAAACCCCTACAAAAAGGGAATAGATACAAGTAGTCGTAGTAGACTCTGTTAACGACAGCACTCGTTTCATCGTAGGAAAGAAGACGGGTTCCATAATAAACTATAAATTTCATAAATGCACGTAGTTTAAAACGCGCCTTTATGGTAACTCTCAGAAGTATTATCTTATTTTCACGACCGCTTCATAATTCCTATAAAGGTATTAAAGCTCGCATCACGTATTAAATTTAGGAAAATTCAGAAATCTGTATGAAAGCAACAGAGAAGAGAATGTAGAATTGGTGGTGTGAGTGAGAGGAAAACACATTCATAATACATAATACATTACAATGCCAAGCACCAATACATCAAGACGACGAGGAGCCAAACCTTTATTGTAGTCCTGCTTTCACTTTTTTGTTTGCATCTGCCGGCAAAACTAAAATGGCAAAGCATGAAATGAACGAAACTTTCCTCTCTTTACTCCTCCGCCTTTTCGCAATTCTTGCTTAACCGGATTTATGCATTCAGGTGGAACATATTTCCAAATAAATGCGTGCATGTATATATATTCGACATAAACTAAATGGCAGGGCAAACGAAGAAAAGCCGTCCAACAGAGGAATTTGTTTTTATTTGTAGCGTCCTTCCATAAAGGCAACAGCACACAAAGTTTCTTAGCCGTCACTACCTATTTTGCTGCGCAGTGTTTGGATGGAAACGCCTCGTGCGATTCTATGGGTCACAGAAGAATGGTAATATGTACAACTTAATACGACGTACAAAAGGGAAAACACAAGAAGAAGGTAAAAAAAAGTGGAATTTTGAGAACTTTTGCAGTGCAGCTACTACTATGCTGAACAGGATTATTAGGTTTTGCTGACGTTGGTGTGCCAGCCAACATAAAGAGAACAGAGGTAGTTCTCGTATATAAGATCCAGCTAGGATTATTAATTAAAATTCAGCATTACTTCTGACTGTAATTTTGAATGTTTTCATCCCTCTATGTCATATTGGTGCTTTTGCGAAGACTAAAACTACTCGACAGAGGATTTCGCTAGATAGATCTGAAGGCCTGGTATAATTATGTAGGTAGGTAGGTAATAATATGCAAAACGCATGATGCGCTGAGGTTAGAAATGCGCGACTCTTGTTTGAATGTGCATGTACCTGTCTCACTACTGTAGTAGTAAGTTCATTCAAACTTTCGCGTATTAGTGCGAGAGAAAGCGGAGAATCAAACTCTAAAAGGCATTTTGCTTCCCGGACCAAGATGAAGATGATATTTTTGGGTACACATTTGCTGTGTGTGTACTACTTGCTGGGGATGGAAGAGAACACGCTTGCAGTAAACGTATGCAACAGTGATGTTGAGTCGAGTGTGGAACGAGCTTATTATAAGATATTTTCCAGTGACTTCGTTTCTGTGTCATCCTTAAAGCTTTCAGATAGCACATTATAACACTTGTGTGTATTACATATCAAATTGCAAAGTTATGTATATGAAGTTAGGTTTATATAATATGGAAAGTCTTCGATTTGGAGTTTGGAGATGATCTTTACTTTCTATATGATACTAAAATGTGTTATAATATGGCTGAAAGCCAGTTGAAGTAGAAGGGTTATAACTGTAGGGAGCATTAACATTGTTGTGAGAATGTTCAGCAAACACCGCGTATAATATGTATTATAGGTATGTAGACTTCCATACTTATTATGTGTATGCATACCAACACCACTTGCCAATAATGCTAAACAAGTTAGCAAAAAAAGTAAAAGTACTAAAGAGGAGGGATATGGATTGAAAAAGTTTTTTTCTTCTTGGAAGTAGTCGTGCAAAACAAGGACAAAGACGTTACTCGAATTTAATATGAAGAGCGAAAAAATTTGTGTGCACTTTATGCTTTGGAAACTTTTTGTGTTCCTATTTTTCGAATATTAATAAAATCCACATTATTAAATCTCCCTATTTTTCACTGTAGTTTCATATAAAACAAACAATGTTCAAGCTTTTTGCTGGAAGAAAAAAATAATCTTTCTGAATTCAATAGAAGGATTAGGACAGCTTGCATTATGGCGCTACTATTAAACCCACGCCTTCTCCTTTTCTACAACTTTGAAAAAAATGTGATATTAAATATTGGGTCCCATGAATTTTTTTATATTCTACCAAGCACAAACTAAAAACTTTTGTAACTACAAAAAGTGAACCACCATTTTAGAACAGTTACTCTCTTTCCGTGTTATTACTGCACTACTTTTATTATCTAATAACACCACTGAGCAAAAACCTATAATAAATGTGTTTTTCATTGCTCGATAATTTGTAGCTTTGGAGTTAGTTATTGGGCAGGCGTGTGTAGTGAGAAACTTTTCAAATTTCTTCGTCCTTCCCATTATGAAACGATATTTTATTGCTCCTTTGCATATAGATCATCATTAGATTATATGTTTCAAGACTTCCAAGCCCATAGATTATCATTTAACTGGCAGAATGTCTATACTTGTTTTAGTTTTCTGTCATTCATAAGCTATATTTACAAATGGAATGGTGCATGACCCCATTGTGTAGTTCAAGCTACAAACTTTTTGATGGTGGCAAAAACACTGGCATATAAAACGCATAACAGCGTATAGGTTTCTACATGTACCTACATATACACATTTACTTGCTCCATTTATTTTGTTTGGAAAACTGGGTGAGTTTGGGTATATAAATAACACGAAAGATAGATCTGCAATATGTCTTCATTAACAATTAAGTGGGGGCTCTAGACATTACAATGTTCGAGTAACAAATAAAATACCTTTGTAGACAAACATCACAACAACAACAACATTACAAATAAAAATGGTCAAACCAGAAAACAAACGAAGGAGTACTATATTTTTACTCGCCCTTCTTCTTACTGGGTGAAAGGTTTTGTTCATATATTATCAACTTCTTATCTTATGTGTATGGGACGCTATCTGTAGAGTACGAAGGTTTCTTCTGTTTCAGAGATTTGAGGAGAGCTATGGAAAAAATAAAAGAAGATTGTAATGTACAGTTCACAGTATATATACACAATGCTGTTGTAATATTTAAGAGGTTTTGGGGCATGCTTTTACCAGATTATATATAGAGGACCGCATATTTTCTCGAATTTTTGTAATACCTCACGACTAACACTGGACAGCGGCGAGTTCTTTACACGGTTGTTTTTTGCTCTCTTTCTTTTTCTGGGCAGCCGACGCTTTGTCCAATTAAGATAACTCGAAATGGCGATACATGTACATACAGTCACACTATATGCCTGCAAACTAGTATATATATGTGTAGTCAAAATGGTTGGCTTGTTTTCAGTGACAAGAAAAATCCCAAGCTGTCGCAGAGGGAATTTTTTTCGCGACTATCATCTGACGTGGTTGGTTAAATTGCAATCCGAGATGGGATTAAGTTGCATGGTGCATGGGTTGCGTGAAAAGAAAGTTCTCATTTTGTGCCCTGTATGCCAAACACGGTGCTAGCGAATCACGTCATTCATGACTTGTAGTAGTGGTGGTGTGAGTGGTGTTGTGTGAGAATGATTGTTACTGTTACAATAAGTAATGCCTGTTTTTTCTGTTTATTTTTTAGACTATGAATCCGACGTGGCTGACACAGCCTTTGATTACTACAATATGGAGAAAGGTATGGATGATGAGGATGACGATGATGAAACTGCTGCTGACGACGATGATGATGTTGATGATGACAACGTTGATGTTCAAGAGGAGAATGATCGAGCCCGAGACGGCTTTAAGAGTGCCGTTAAGAGCGGCAATAAGCGGAGAAAGAGTAGCATTGAAAAGAATAATCGAGATTCTGCCTCGTCAACAAAAAGATCCCAGCATCAGAAACAACGGAAGCATGAAGCATCGGATGAAGATACTTTTGAAGATGAGTTTATTGATAGAGAAAGTGAGGACCTACCAGTGATGCTCGACGAGCGGTACAATCCTGCTCCCAAAAGGAAAAAATTGGACGCGCAACTACTGGATTCTGAAGTGGACTTGGATTCTGTTTTGAATTCGGATGGGCAAGTTAGATCTTCAGCTCCAGCGGCGGCGGGAGCGGCACCAGCATCATCACCCTCCTCCTCAGATAACGGTGCAGCAGCCAACAACTTCTTCACGTCTTCTGGTCGCTCTGCTACTATCACTGGAGAAATCAGAAGAGATTCATCCTGTAGCCCTCAGGAATATGAAATTCTGAAAGTACGTGAGACGAGTTTTTAAACTAAATATTCCTCTCGTAGAGATCCATTTTCCATTGCGCACATACATATGTAATAATATACCTGTATACATTTGGACAAAAGTTGTGTCTATAAAAATGGTACTGTTTTACTACGGCTGCAAAATACACCTATAGTATGCATTACTTTTGTCTGCCTTCCTTATACCTTTTTTAGAACATTTGGACAGGAGTAATAGTGTGAGCTTCATGCTACAACATTCTGCTACTGCACTAAAGAAAACACAAGAATAATTTCGCACAGCAAGACCAATTCCATATTATTATAAGGCTTAGACGAGGTGGTGTCTATTTTCCTCATATCCCTTGCCAGACAATAAGAAACAAGAAGTCGTTAGTGAGGGAAACAGAGACAAAAGCGCCATGTGAGCAGCACTATATTCATTTGCCGTTTCAAAACACCATCTCACATCTGTAATGCACCGTGTGCTTAGAGTTCATGTATCTATTATATTATATGCCAAGGATGAGGTACTCTCTAGATTCGCCTGCCGTTTTATCATCATAACCTACCAGAGGAATAATTTTTACCATCCTCTTCTACAGCATGAGCATAAAGACTTTCACAACCCAGAGGTAAAAGCCATGACGGAAATCAGAGCATCTTTATTCCTTACGGGAAAATCATGTATTTAGGTGTGTTCAGACAATACATATATATAGATGTCCATACATATATTGTAAATCATATTGGACAAGCTTGCATTTATTTATTTATACTCATTCTCATACTCATCATCTTAACGTTCCATAGGAGATATGGAAAATGTATGTCAAGAAGGTAGGTTGAGGAGAGAGTTTGAGAAATACACTCTTGGTTTTGTAGTCAACTAGTAAAATTCCTGTGTACAGAGCAAAATGTACAACCAAAACATACATACTACACGATGTTATTTTTACTAGCACAAAATGTTTTTCTTTCTGAAAGTGCACGTACAGTAAATTGGGTAGACCGACAAGCATGTGAAAGCCGAGGGCTCAGAAGATGACGGAAGGACAGAGATTGGTAGTGTCTGGTGCTCTTTTGTACTCTTTTTCTTTTTCTCTATCTTACCAGCAGCGTTTACTAGACAAACCTTATGTAAGTGTAGAAAGAGAACCTTTGATAGTGTTTGGCCCAAAAAACGCCTTTCTTTTCTTTGGAGCGACCTTATTTTCTCCTGATTTGGATTCTCTCTCTCTCTCTTCATTTTAGAGCTTATTCCTTCTACATATGTAATAACTCTATGAACAATGTATGTATTATGAATTTTACATCATTCCATGTATATTTACACATGTATCATGATGATGAGCATATTTCATACTGTGATGTAACTTGTGTTTGTATGATTATGCATTTGTTGTTGTTCATCACGTTTTCGGGTCTCCTCATTTTATGTCCTTTTATTCATTCTCAGATGTGAGGTTGAGTTATTACTACCACTACGCGGCCATGTGCGTACGTGGAAAGATGATTGCATATAAAAGAAGAAACCGCATTCTTCACATGAGCCCGTTTTTCAACCAACCGTGTAATAATATTCTACCAAAAACAGACGAAGAAGCTGATTTTCTTATTGTGTGCTCACAAATTCCTTCACCCCAAGACAAAAATGAAGTTAGATCAGTAGACCCTCATATATGCTACTACCTTTCCGCTTGTCGAAACAATTTTTTTTGAAACGTTCATTCTGAATAGCAATGCGAAACAATCATCGTCAAAATTACTGAGATGGAGAGGAGAGTCTCCAAAACTTGGGGTGAAAGTCCGTCTTACATAAATATGTAAACTTACTGCGCGCTTCTTTCCAGGAAGAATTTTTTTGTACTATTTTTATTTACACAGATCAGTGAACAAATTGTGATGAAACGCTCAATCTTTTTCCCGTTCCTTCTCTCCTGATGCGTTATTCTTTTCTTTAGAGCTCATTTCACGTTTCAGAGAAAGTGCTCCATCGGCGCTCGCTCATTCACTCACACAATAACCTATTCTTGTGCTACTACGAACAGCATTATAAACCACATGTGTGCCCTTCTTGCTAGACTGGTTTCCAATACACTTTGTAATTTTGGAACGGTTACTGATCAGTAACTTTGGGATTTGCTCGCTTCCACTACTCACTTGTTCCTCTCAACCCCATATGCCGCCTTTTCTCGTCAAACCTTCAACAAAACATATCCCATCGCCATAAAATCATTAGTATTTCTGAGAGCAAACCTATCCCCCAGCCATACCACTGTGTCACCCCTAGGCTCTATTTTACGGTGTGCCATAGTATAAAGTTATAAAGAAGCTAGCAGCAGCACACTCGTATGGAGAGAAAGGATAGCAGGAAAAACTGTTTGTGAGGGTGAAAGTCGATGTTATGAAAACACACGTGCAAACGGAAGGTACCTTCGTTTACCAAACAGTTTGAGTTGCTGAGGGCTCAGAAAGAAATGCTCAAGCATCTGTACAGCATCCTTCTTCCTCTTTTCTGATGTCCACTCTGGTGCAACTAATTCAGATTCTACCCTCGCTTTAATAAATACTCTGTGTATGGATAGAAATAAATATCATAATATATGTTCATGCATTTACCTTACTATTTTGCAGTTGTTGCTTGTTGGCATTCGTGTTGGTATTGGTATATATAATATTTTTCTTTACAGATTACAGACAAACTCAGAAAATAGACCGTATATAAAGATACAAGATGTTGTTGGTACATTATGTTAGTCTGGATAATGTATGACATGTATTTTGGCTTTGTGGTTAATGCTGTTGCGGTAAAACTGTAGTAGCTCATGTAGTAGTAGTCTCTGGGCATTGGGTATATTATGTATAAAGGGAAAATGTGCTGGCATGCTTCTGGTCATCTGACAGTTGGTCGGTTAAAGCCCCAAAGCGGTGACAATTTATGCGTCCCGAAACTTTCATTTTCCCTTGGTCCGTTACCTAATCTAAAAATTTATACGCCAAAAACGTTTCAATTTTAGCACCACCCTTCTTCTCTCTGTTATTGCATTACAATAATACAGTTTCGGTAGAGGAAAAGTTGCTCTGTGCGGTTATTTGCGAAGTAGGAAGGAATTTCGATGCCGCAAAGTTACAATATTATTATTATTATTATATTGATACACATAAATATGTTTATATTTGTTCATATTGGAACGCTCAGCTCATCGATGATGATAGTATCCATTAAAAACTAAGCAATAGTAGTAGGACGCACAGACACACAACAAGGGTGAATTGAGGAACGCATTGCTATAATATGGAATCGGTATAATATGTATGTAGGTATGCAAGCATTGGAAAAAACTATGCCTTTCATATGACGACCATAGTGGTTGGTGGAGGTGGTGTGGTGGTTTTGCTTTCATTGTTTGTTTATCCACGACCAGTAAAAGTGATATTTTATATGGCCCATGTCCAGCATCGGAAAGTATTGGTTAGGTTGCGTATACACGAAAAGTGTCCAAGACTTTCATACTTCCACATCTGCTTCCTTTTCCAGATGTTGATTTTTATGGATTCTTCGACAAAGTATGACCATTAGCTTAGAAAAGTCTCATAGAATTGGCTTACTCTTCCTTCCCTTCTTTCTCTTCTTCTCCGTCGTTTTCATAGCTGGAAAGTGTTTTTTGCCTTCAAGGAATATTGAAAATGGGATGGGAGGGTCCTACACTGCTTATATTACACTGTTACACATAAGGGAGAAACGCAATATATCATTCTATTTACTTCTTGTGAAACAAATACAGACGTAATTTTCCTTTTCCTGAAGTTGCGTGGTGGAAAGCTTTACAAACACTTTAGATAAATGTATGTAGCATGCACATATAAATTAAATGGAACTCGAGTCCAAAGAAGGTATCAATAATAGAATGTATTTACTCATTCAAAAAGTTAAGATGAAAGTATACATTCCAAAAACTTTTGTCCGGCTATATGTTGTGTTATGTACATATGTATGTGCACGCATAGTTAATAATCGGTGTAATTTCTTTTCTGAACGGAGCCACTCGGAGAAATAAATGTATGATTTGTGATGCATTCATGTGTTTATCTTGTTCTTTTCACAGGATAATTTGCTGTTGTACAACCATGAAAGGTTGATTGGAGGGGTTCGTAATTTCAAAGCCGCAATGGAGTCTGAGAACTCTGCCAAAGGGTCACATGTTCCGGATAAACTCTACTTTGACGAAGCCATGGGCGATGGACCAGAAGCTGGAAAGGACTATTTATTAAGTCTTATGTGAGTCCTTTTTTTGCAATATTAAACATAACTGAATAGGATGGAACTTGAACTGACAATATCGTCATCGCCCCCGCCGTTTCCGGAGTCACATCATGTTTTGGGGGTTTATATGTTGAGTGTGCTCCCCCCCCCATCAATGACCCATCATTAGCGAATGATTCGAATAAGGAAAATAAAAATGGGGCTGCACTAATGTTAATCTCCCTCCATATTGGAAAAAAATTAGCAAGTTACAGCGTCACAATATGGGGACACCTAACATTCATGAGGAAAGCACAAAAAATCCTTATTCTATCTGCTTCATCTAGTTTGTTTCCTCTTTCTTTTTCTGTAGGTTCTCACACTTTGATCGGAATAACAACGGAGCTTTGGAATATGATGAGCTACACCGGGTAAGCCTTTAAAGTGAATAGAAACTTGGCGTTTCGTTCTCTCTATAGATATCTGTGTGGGAGAGTGAGAAGGGCGTATAATGCACAAAACTGGTGGAGAAGATGAAGAGAAATGATTTTTGGAAGTATTTTTTGGAAAACCAAACATGAAAGGATCGCTTATTTCCTGTGGTTTCTTTTTCCATTCCCTTTTCAAAACTTATCTTTTCCCTCCCTTTTATGTATTTGTGCCACAGTGCCTGTGGTGGACTTCTTTTATACTCCTTTGCGTTTGCTTCCAATCTGCAGCTGAGACCTTTCAGCAGTAAATCTTTGCCTGATAACAATAACGGATGAATGTTTTCTTTGTCAGATGATATTAGGATCCTCATTCTTTTTCCTTGAGCTAGTTTGTTTCCTCTTTCTTTTCCTCTCACTCTTCTGCTCCCAAAAACCTTGCATTCATCTCTCCAAGTCGGGTTGAGGTTTCAAAGAGAAACCTTTCACAAATATCCACCGATATTTCATTTATTTCCTATGATACTTCTACCAATGCCAGCAATCTGTGCCCAATGCCCTGTCTTGAACAAAGTTCGCATTAATTATTAGAGATTGGATTCGAATCAAATTAATAAATTGTTTGGATTTTTGTGGTCAGATTGATAAAGAAGAGATGATGGGCAAGTTGGCGTCGACATGCAATATGGTCGATCTCCTCCGTGCTGATATTGATAAGAATGCGGAGCTCAACATAAATGAATTTTACGGAGCATTTAACTTTTTATACAGTAAGTAAACCCATAATCACACATAAAATCAAATAGTATTGATATGTTTGGCTCATCATGTCCAGTCGAATGTCTTTTATTAAAGAGGAAAGCTTCCAATGGCTCTAATTCAATGTACTATGATATTGATTTCATATGGTTTATGATTATAGTGTTGATTTGAGAGGATAAGAAAATGAAAGCTATATCTTACTCCATATGTATCACCATTGATATTTGTATTCCTTCACTTAAATCCAGGCGTTTCAGTGATCAGTCTCGATAAGGCTCTGGAGGTACTTTCCGCCACATCTACGGTTGGTGAGAACGTAGAGTTGAAATGTGATGTCACATCTTCAGTTGCAAAAGAAAGGATGGTTTGGAGTCGATACGGAGTCGATTTGTCAACCCTGAATCAGGAGGATCAAGTACGCGTATTTTCTGACGGAACCCTTTACCTAAATAAAATTCAGCTGCTTCACGCAGGAAATTATACATGCCACGCTCAAAGGAACAAAGAAGTTGTCCAAACTCATGTTCTGTCCGTTCAGAGTAAGTTACAGAAAGTCAATGGCTTTAATGCGAGTGTCTAAAGGACTAGAAACAAAAAAATCTCTACTGTAATAACAACACTTTAACCAAACGTAAAACACTCTGGTTTTGCTTTGCTGATGCAAAAGTGCATGCGTTCCTGTGTGTATATATAGTCAGTGATGCTTAAACGGACATTAAATTCAATGAGCAATAATATGATATGGTATTATGGATTTAGGATTGAGCTTTGCTTAATAGCTTTTGGGGACGCTCCCATAATATCAAATAGTCTATTATTACGCTCATGATTACTTCAACATAAAGTTAGAATAACGCCACTATCAATAGGCTACCACCGCCACCACTCGTTTCCCCTGTTGAGTTGAACAAAAGAATAGAAAAAACTCTTTTTGGCAAAGATGTAGTATAAATTGTAATTTTTTCTTTATTAAACCACATCCACCCGTTTGGTTTTATTAGATTTTTCATGCTTTTGGTCCAGATGTCCCAAATTTTCTGTGGGAATTTTTATTCAACTTATCAAACTTTCTCCACCAAAAAAGCATTACCGCACTGGAGAGAAAATTTGGTTGAATGAGTGGAAAAATTCAGTATAAAATGCGCTGGCGTGGTTGTTATGTTTATTGAAAAATGAAAGTCTACAGTAGTCAGTGCTTGCCATTTCGTAAAATGTCAACCTTAGAAAAAATCCCTTTTATCTTGAGTCCTCTTGGGAAACTTTGTGGAATGGAAAGGGAGCTCAAATAAATGGATAAAATTCCCCAATCCCATAACTTGTGAATGAGAGTGCGGCATATTCATAAACTGCTTGAAACTTTTTTAACAAGACTGAATGCATAATTTTCATCTGAGCGTTTTTTTTCTTTCAAATCCATACATCGTTTGGGTCAACTTTCTCTCAACTCGAAAATAGCAAGTTATATCATGGCCGTGTCACACAGGCTTTACATTTGCATAAACATATTCCCTGTTGAACAAAACTGACAAGGGGAAGAAGCAAAGAGCGTTTGTTGGTTATAACTTGAGAGTTCTATTTACATGAGACGAAACTCTTTCTGACAATGATCATCCAATGTAATTTAATTTTATGCACACACAGCCCTTCCAGATGTTAAAGTAATGCCACATATTGTATGGGAGCGTCCGGGTCAGGATGTCACAATGGAATGCAGAGTTATGGGAGAGCCCTTTCCAGTAGTTCAGTGGCTGAAAAATGACGACCCACTTCCGCTGGAAATGTCAAACAAATATCTTGTCACTGGAGATGGAATACGACTTACTCTTAAAGATATATACTTTTCCGACACTGGCGCTTATATGTGCAAAGCAGAAAATTCAGCTGGAAAGAGATTAGACATCAGCTCTCTTGTGGTTATTGATCAACAGACTCCGTCTACAGGTGGGTGTTTCGTTTGCTGTATTACATTTACCACTACTGCCACCACTTTCTCCAGCAGAAGAAGTGAAGCAAAGTCAAAGAAACTACTTACTACTATATACTGTATCCTGTTTGCTTTCTCTCGCTTTCACTTTGTAACTGAGAAACGTGCAGTGGTTAACCAATGTTAATGTAAATGCGGGTCTCTCTATGTATTTACATTTTATACACATTTCTTTCGTCTCGTATCTCAACTATTCCATATTTATTTTACTCGATAGAACACCGCTGCTGTTGACTTTTACCAGAACGTATTCGCCATTATGGCATCCATTTTGTAGTAATAACTCTAAGGTGGTCTCTAGATATCAATCTTGATGTTTACAAGAAGGCGAGGACATAACGATCAGAATTACTCTCATTTCAGTTAACCGAAAGTTCATTTTGTGCACCAGATACTTCATTTCTCCCCCCGATATATTCAGTTTCACAATTTGTTACCTTCAAGCCATCAGCCAATATATAGTTACCCAACACACTATAGAATTCGAATTCATCGAATTGCTCCTGGTCACAATCAATTATTTACCGAGTCAAAGTTCTATAAATCATTTGCAAGTAAATTTGTTGACGCAACATGATATGTAGGTGTAACGTAACACTATTGTTGGGGCATCATTAAATTCAAAATGTCAGCCTCCGCCTATAATGTCTGTCTGCTGGTCTGGAAAATTCAATCACCAGATTTTTCCACCATTTGCTCAAGTTACGTCTCCGCTCCCGTCCTAGTTTCAATTCAATTCACTAATAGCATTATTTCATATTAGTAGGTAAAAAGGAAATGTAATCAAATTACAGTACTGTTTATCGAAAATAAAATGAGTTTAAGTGGAAAAGAGAAACAATAAAAGTAGGAAACAATCAGTACGTCGCAAATTCGACTTTTACACATGAAAGGCTTCTCTCAGGTAACAAATAATAGATAGTACGAACCTAAAATCAGAGCAAATTTAGGTCTCTCTTAGGTCAAACATCGACTAAATTTCCAGCAGCGGTACTCCGAGGCAACTCACAACGACAGTGCTGCTCCAGCACTATAATGTACCTCTCTCAAGATGTACGTTCATGCATGATAATGAATGTTTCATGAGTGTATCCTTCCTTTTTTCTTTTCTCACAGTTCAAGCGAATGACTCGCAGTTCTTTGTGTTTCACGAGCATGGAATCTCCGTTTATGACCCAACAAATTGTCGACTACAGCATCAAATTCAAGCGACAGATATAATTCCCGGAACACAGGTAATAACCGTATTGTTAATGGTAATAGGAAACAACTCACGGCACTTTATATATATACCTACATGCATTAAATTGTCGTCGTCGTGTGTGCCTGTCTCCTTTTTTCTGCCCATTTCTCACTACATTTGCCATCCTTTTCACTCTTTTGAGATGACAGAAGAAAAAAAATCGAAGACTTTTTTTTCAAAAAAATGAAGCACCTCCAATTTTTTTACTTCATTTTTTTTCTCCCTCCCCAGTGATTTGCTTGTTTTTTATTGATTTAGATAGAAAAGGAAATGGATGTTATGTATATAGATGTTGCGCTATGCTGAAAGAGGTTGGCACACATTACTTTCAGTCTACGTGAGTTCTTGGAAACAGTATGCTTCGGCTCTTTCTTTTTCCTTTTTGTGAATGTGATACACACACGACTACGGCGAAAGTGTGAAGAACATCCATCGTCATGTATATATGATGATGATGGGCATGAACAAGCAATTTGTAGGAACTGTTCCGTTTCGCAATGAGACGTCAGTTGACGAACTATTCTCTATTCCTTCCATTTTTTATTCTTGGAGGAGCTGCTCATATAATATCATGGGGCACTGCACTGGGTATATGCTCATTCTACGGTTTATTACCGGGTAGAAACATGATGACTGCGTATGTGTCTATCACTCTGTCCCTCTCTCTCTCTTATCCACTGATTTTTATTAACAGCAGGAGTATGTCTGTGGAGACCATGGAGTGATCTGTGAGTGGGGTCGGGCAATCCGTGTTTCATCCACTTACGTGTATGTCTCGCAACCCAAGATGGATCGAGTCCTTGTCATATCCACAGCTCAAATGGTAGTCGTCGATGTCGTTCCAACAGATCGCTATCCTGTAGAACTCCATTACGTCCCCCATTTAGATCAAGTCTGGGTTGAGTGCTGGCGATCCGAAGATGATGACTCTCAAAAGACACTTGAAGTGATTCGCGACGCGAAGGAGAAACGAAAGCATCACACAGGTAATAATAAATGCACTTATATATTGGATGAATAACACATATTATTATATATTTGTGTGTATAATATACTTATATTTGTATTTGGTCCCGCAAAGTCCATCCTTCCCCAATCGACTCCCATTTTGACCTAGTGAAGGACCTCTTTCTACCACCGGATCTCAAGTCGAGCTCGCAGTTTCGATATGGCTACGTGTCTCATAAAAATGGTAGAGGACTCTACAAGATGGACTTGATTGCCCTGAGGTACACAAAGTCGGTCGATCTCACGCCATACAACTGTGTTCCTCAGAATATCGAGTTTTCGGCCCTGTGTAAGTGACTTGTAATAATACACTGCATATTTCCTGTTACACAACCTTACATGCAACAGCAACGAGCGAGAGAGGCTTGGGGGAAAGAGAGTTTGGAGGTGTTGTTCCAGGAGAAAAGTAGATTTCCGCAGTTGTAGCGCGTAATGTAGTGCTGGACTTACTCCCATTTGGTTTCCTCCATTGTTTATAGATTCCCTGGCAAATGTGAAGTTGCTTCCCATTTTCCACACAACCTTTTTGTTGCCACTCGTCGTACCCACCACCACTTTACGTTTGCAATATAAATACGCTAGCACTTCTTTAAACAAACCATTTATTGTTCACGCTCTTTTCCCATCTCGACTCTACTGCCGCAATACACAAAACTTCACATAGGACACGAGAAAAAAGGCTCGACTAGGCTACACGCGTTTGCTTTCATAAATAAGCAAAATAGGTGAAAGGAATACAACGCAACGGGAACAACGGTGTTTCGACTCCAAGTGTTTGTATAACACATATGCCTGCCCGCCTATATATATACATATATATGTCCATGAAATAACAGCTATTCTATTGCAATAATGACGAGATTAACTGTAATTGAACAAATGTTTAATGCGTTTTTTCTCATTCCATTTTCGTTTGGTGCATTGAGAGTACCGTTTTAAGTTGTACGTTCTCAGGAAAGGAGAAAATTGAATATCCCACGTGTTGTAAAAGGAAATGGGCTGTCAGTATAGCTTGAGAATCGCTTGTAAAACTGTAATCGTTATTGCTAACGTTGCTACTTGACGGTTGATTAGAATCAGTGATAGTAGCGAGGCAGTACAAAAAAGACGTACCGTACAACAACGGCCATTTTATTCATTTCAAAATAGGTGTACACGAGCGGAAAGTAAAAGTTCATGGATGCTATCGCTTCGATGGCATTATTATCCTCTCTCCTCGTCTGCTGACGAATCAGATATTTTTATTGATTGTTATATATTCTTCTGATGTACATATGCGTTAAAACGAAAACCCCACCACGCTTTGGTTTTATATATCCTTAATTATTGTTGTATTTTTTTTTGTAGATGGATACGTCATTATAGAATGTTTCGAGCCAGGTACAATTTGTTGCTTCTTATCAAACATTGTTATTTCTGATCAAAATCTGCAACTTGTAAAACTGGAATAATTTTATATTTTAAAGTTACAAATCGACCAACGGGACAGCTAGTAATGGATGCTCTGTCAGATTCCGTTGTGTATTACAAAGGGGATCGCTTTGGCCGACCGTATCTCAGTCCGGATAGTCGTAAATTGGTAACGGTATCACATGGCTCTGACGGTACTACGCTGCTACTATTGTATGTTCGAGGTGAGATTTCAGCGCGATAGAGTGTGAAAACGAAACCAGTTCTGTTCTGAGCCAAGCGGAAGTCGGAAAAGTGTTTTCCTAAAAAATAATGCGATGATTTTTGTTTTCTAGAAAACGGGCTGGAGTTTGCGTTTGATGTGAAAACATCACTGAATGTCAGTGATGTAACGTTCTTTCCATCGCAGCGTTCCCATACATATGATTTGTTTGCTAGCTCCGTGGATAAGGACGACGTACTATTCGTAGATTTAGAGTCAGGTACTGATAGCTGATTTCTGTATTTTGACAATTAATAGGAATGGAATGTTTGGATTTGTGCTCAACACTATTTTTCTTTCGTCAACAGGGAAAGTTGAGATGGTATCGGGTGTTGGGACGGTTCTAGCTCATGGGCAGTGGAAAAGCCCTCAGCGACCCATATCATCACAAGGCCTATTCAGTAAATACATCGCCACTCCATCTAGTGAGGCTATTTTTGTAATTAATGGTGAAAATCGCATAATTAACTGTCAGATAAACAAACCCCATTCAAATAGTATTCTTTGGTTGTAATTATTCTTGATTTAAAAAGCCATCCGTATTGTTTTATCACCATTTCATTAAGTAATTGAAGAAAAACTATTATAGAAACAATATATATATATTTATTGTATGATGTATAATGGTAAGCATATAATTAATTTGCAATGTAAAGGGTGTACCAAATAGAATCTAATAAATTTTAAAAAAAACTCGGTAAAATATAGAATTATTTTAGCCTAAATTGTCTGCGTGCCAGTACCAGGTATTAGAAGAACCCGTTCCAATATCATCAGTCTTTTACCTCGACATACAATAAAGTCAACAAACTACAAATTGCTAGCTTCTTAAGATGATTGCGAACTTTATTGGAAGATTAAAATCAAGACAAATTTATCAAATCCTTATTACGTAGATCCAAGTAACCCAAGCTGTAGTCCTAATTTTGAATTAATTACAAGATGCTTTGACTTGATCGCATTTAAAGGTAAACGACTGAAGATGTTAGAATGAATGGTTACAGGCATATATTATTATACCTATTATTATATTATATTTGAGACATTTATGTAACTACACATTTGTACACATTCTTAACGGTTGAGTGATTGTTAATACATGTAATGTATATATTCTTTAGTTTAGCATGTAAGTTAATGTAAGAAATTAAAAGTATTCCCGAAAAAAAAACCAAGCCATTTTTGTCACGGATCATCACAAATGCGCATATAAATAATTTGCACCATATATACTCATTATATCATTCCACATATATACCATATTACTATATATATTTATAACTTTTAGATGACAAATATTGTTAAAAATTATTGCGAGGCCATCCTTGATTGAGAAGAGAATAGCATAAATTATTGAATGAATGTATGCGTGTATATTTAATTAATTTGTAACTTACCTCTCTGCTACTATTCGTGTTATTGGTTATTTGTATGAAAGATTAAGTAAAATGGTCTAGTAGAAATAAAATTTTTGAATAGTAATATAAGATTTGGAGATTGTAGAATTTAGATCTACACGGCTTATATACATTATTTTTAAGCTAATGAAATGTTTTGACCAAAGCAAAGGATTTTGATTTGAATGTAAATATTATTATTATTAGGTATTTCAAACGTGTACCTATCTGTTGTATTTCATAATATTTATATGGCAGTTTTTTCAACAAAATAGAGTAACATATTCTGTCAAATGTAGATATTTGTACACATTCAATTCCGAAAAATTACCTGTCGTATTTTGTTAGTATGCAACTTGAAGAGAAAACATTAATATCGAATTTCATTCTTGATGTCACTGTTAGAACTTTCATTTGGTTTAGTACAATTTTATGAGTTGTTGTTTCCAAATGATGGAACTTAATTTTCAGAAACTACCACAATAAAACCTACAATATCACATTATATGATGGACTCCCACCTTTTGTTTAAAAAAAACTGCATTGTATTTCTCCATAATGCATAATATTGAACTCTCTTGAGAATATGAAACTAAAAGCATTTTAAAAATTAGACTACATACGCAACTAATTTTGTATGAGTTGTCAATTGCTCTGCTATTTGCTAAGTTCATTTCCAATTCTAATTTGCGATCCAATGTCTGTCATTGCGTTATTGGCTTCGCATTTTGAAATTGATCAGCGTTGCCTGAATCTTCTCATCAATTTCATTGTCAGCTATTAAAAAACAACCGGAAAAATAAACAAGACGAGACTCTGACAGGACATTTATTTTCGCAATTAATTATTGTTTATTACATATTCATTTATTTTTCTTCCTCGATATGTATACATTGTACAGTTACACAGAGTATGAATTTTACATGGTAAAGTTATATTTAAACCATCCACAAATATATAATTTAAATACGTTTTTTTTTTATTAAATACGGTTCGTTTTACGATTGTACTGTCAAGAAACTCTGTAGTTCTGGAATTTCCTCGTAAAATTTACATCTCGGTCTTAGCGTTTCTGCGTCCATCACAATAACGCTTTTATCGGTTTTCAGAGGAAATGCGCTGTCTGCTGGATACAGTGCAGATGCTCTGCTATTGTGAGGCACCATATTCAAGAGATCGTCTACGGACTGGACGTCACCTGTTACAAGGAAATATAAAATACCGAAATACAATTCAAAGTCATGAACAGTTGATGAATGATTAGGGCTGGAGAACAAAGGTAAACTTTAAGTGGACAGCGACTCCTATGAAACCTTTGGAAAACCTGAAGACAATGCCTTCACATTTCTTCAATGGAGAAAGCTACATCTAGTAGATGTCGTTGATAGAGAAAAGTCTTTTTAAAGCTAAACAAACTCTACTGCTGCTGTGATCATATCAGTATCACTTTCCCCCTTTTGGAGAGTGAAAGCATTGCTACTAGCGTAACAGTAATATATGATAAGGTAAACTATAGAGATACCAACCAATACCAAACTAGGACGATAGGGCAGCAAGTTATACGCAAACATTGATTGCATTATCAATGTTTGTTTAGATATTGTATGGATTGTGATCAGACCTTTTCAAATGAAAGGTGAGAAAAGGCTTAATAGAGTGAACCATTTGACCAAGTGAGGCGGGAATGGGTCGATGAGAGGAACCAAGTATGCAAAATACTCATTTCCTGGACTTCTCCTTCCGCTTCCGCTGCTTGTTACTGCTTGATGCTGAGTGCACCTTTTTTCACATGCCATTTACGCACAAAAAAATTCTCCTTCACTGGAGCTGCCTCGTGCTTGCATATAATGTGAATAATGTACTTCAAATTTTATATGTTTGTTAAATTAGTGCAATTAATGCAAATGTAATTAAATATTTTCATATTATGCGTTTCATATAATCATAATATGGTTTTCTCAGTAATCCAAATTAAAACTTCGTCATAATGTGGGCACCTGCAGACGCATATTTTATTAAATATTTTCATATTACGCGTTTCCTATCATAATATTATGGTCTTTTCAGTAATCCCAATTAAAACTTCGTCATAATGCGAGCACCTGCGGTTCCTCAGACGCATATTTTATTAAATATTTTCATATTA
>JAQIXW010000818.1:0-24389 GCA_034700685.1 Willowsia buskii
TTATGCAAATAAATCATTTGCGGTCTGAAAAACAATGACTATAAAAGATACAATGAAACACGAAGAAGAAGAAGAAGGATATAAAAATCTCAAAATAATAATGAGGGTCCAGCGAAACTATTAATAAAAAGCGAGTGGGAAAAATGTAACTATATATCTCAAAATCTACTCAGATGTTGAGATATACATTCTATTATAGAGTGACCAACATGTTTGCCCACAATAGGTCATTAAATTTGCATTGATATAAGCACAAGATGCAATTAAGAGTAAACGCTGTAAATAAAATTGTTCAACATAATCCGTCAAGATAATAATTTCCTTGCATGCATTTAATATTAATACTACCTAAAACACATATCATGTACCCAGTCACGGTGGTAAATGTAAATGTGGTCTGGTGGTATTGCACACGACATTGTCGTATCAACTCATTCACAACCATAACAGTCGTTTCAGCTTCTTCTTCTACATACATCGCACCTACTCTCAGCATATGAAATTCCAGTCTTTCTTCTACTAAAAAACGTGATTTTGAGTGACTGCGACCGTCGGGCTAACTTGAGTATAGAACTAGTAGTAAAAAAATCAAAGTAGATACCTAAAATATAATCATATAGTGACTGGGCAGTGGGCACAACAACAAAAACAACCCTACACGCTTTTTTATATGAATTTTACACCAGTCGAAGCCATCCAAACATGCAACAATCAAGAAAGAAGATGATGTGTTATGCAGCACTTACTACATTGGTATAGTATAGTAGTGTCCTATATGCTGTTGACTACTAATGTGTGCGCTTCTACATAGTACATAATATTATATCCTTTTTTAATACGCTATAAAACAACTTTTTTCACTATCAAATGCATACTTGTTGTGTGCTACTACATGAGAAATAAATGACTATTGACTTTTCTTGTTCTGAGGTGACCCTGAACTCTCTTTCTCTTCTTGTCGTATTGTATTCCTCAAATTGCTATGTATAGCATGAAATGTGTGGAATAAATAGGGATTGGGGTATGTATATATTTACAACCTATGTAAGCTCACTTTATTATTCTCTTCCTCTAAATGCATACATGAAAGGAAAATGGCAACAAATTTGCAAGGTGCAAACATGATCATGTTTCTTAATAAAGATTGGAATGGAAAGATTCTGTTACTGTTGTGGTTTTGACCATAAATAGTACTCACACATGGTTTTCCAATTTC
The DNA here is from genome assembly GCA_034700685.1 of Willowsia buskii. Lineage (NCBI taxonomy): Eukaryota > Metazoa > Arthropoda > Collembola > Entomobryomorpha > Entomobryidae > Willowsia > Willowsia buskii. Next base: position 1,217 of record JAQIXW010000818.1, read on the forward strand.
CCTCAGGAAAGGGCCCGTAAAAATTATGCAAACGTTTGCTTATATTTTATACAATGTACTGCACATCTCATCATACCGTCTTTCACTACACTGAGCAATGTTTTAGTTAGTAGTACAAAGTACAACTACAACCTACACCATAAACATAATATATAACATGTATGATTTTTACGATAATCAGTAGTAAATTTTTTAGTTATACCCTACCTACGATATCCTGGAACAGAAATTAGATCGCCTACACACTTTGAGGAAGCGAGGACTCGTCTCATTTTCCCCTTTGATGTTTCTCAATTTCCAAACTTTTAATGAAATTTTAACTCATATAGCTTCATTATGAGAACACAAACAAAATGTCTCGCCTTGTTTCCGTCAGTACAATACAATCTAATTTTTTAAAGTAAAAAGAGCTGTACCAACTCAACAAATACATTACGCATTTTTTTATGTACTAGACAATTACATTCCGCTTCAGTTTTTGTTTCGCGAGAAATCATGCATAAAACCACAACAATGTGTGGCACTTTCGGCAAGGAATTAGCCACCACTTTGAAGTCAATTATGAATGACTAGCCTCGAAAACAAACAACCGTTCATGCTCACACTTTCAGTTCATTTAATTCTACACTCTTCAGTGGAACTGACCATGATAATTTTTTTTGTTCAACTGAGCTAATTAGAACAGCCACACAACGATGATGATGATGAGAGAGGCTATCAAGCTTGTCTGTTATGTTGTGGATGAATGTGCTCAATTTGTTTACAGATCGGTTACTTTCTATGAAATGTGGTTACACAGTAATATACAAAGGTCTATTTAGGCATCACAACAAAAATGAAATTGCCGATGATGATAATAATGACCAAACAAATTATTTATGCATTCAATTAAAAGCAAGACCATGCCCTTTCCATTTGATTTGTTATGCTATCCCACTTGAAGACATTTAGTAAAAAATGAGAAAGATGGTTATTTTCTGTATAATATTCATTATATATTATATACTGTTAGTTTCAATTACATAATTAATATTACATGATGAAAAAGGGGATGATGGTGTAACGCTTTTAGTTTTCAGGACATTTCAACTATGAGATGTTAATTAACGTATTCATTTCAGCAACTTTGTATTTATATGGACTGACCCAGTAATATGCATACGTGACATTGATCATTTTGCCAAATTGATAATAATAAATTATTACTTTATCTGAAGACCACTAAATGATTACGATGATACCAATGTGTTTCTTACTGTCCTTCTCGTATCTTTTTAGTCCAAAATATTATATTTTCGTTGCAAGAAAACATCATTTTAAAGTAGGTAGTTTCATGTTTTTTTTGCACAATAGTTAGCAGATCATGGAAAATTCATCAAATATAAGTTGAACAAAAACTCTGGAAGCAACTAAGCCATAAAGATGATTATAAATCCATTAAATTAGAAGGTGAAATATATGAGACAATTAAATTTGGCAGACACTGGCCAACCTTTTAGGAATTCGCAACAAAACAAAATCCCATAAATTATAATTTTTTTGCTGGTGAATAAGGATCTGAAATGGTGGAGATTAAAGAAAGAGATGCTACAAAAAAACAAAAATATTTACTGCATTCCATTCTCTTTCAGGCTACGTAGTTCATTTGACATGATGATGAAATGTGATATATACTGCACTTAAAAGCCACAACCGCAGTGCAGACGCCAGAAAACAGAATGGCACCAAAGAGGAAAGTGGAATTAGCTCCGTTCAAAAGGTAGTTTACGATTATGGTTATGACTAAATGACCTCTAGAAAAAATGTGTTTCAGTGATTTTTACCAACTACTAGGCACCATACATCTCTCATATTCTGAGCCAAAGTATCTACTATAAGTGAAAAAAGCAAGTTCCAAATTCTACGAAACATTTTTCACGCAAAAAAACCTCACAACTAAGTTAATAGTATAATATATGCCTTATTGGTACTTAAATGATGGGGGAGATGATCGTCATCTTCATGATCTCTTGAAGTGTGTGAGCAGTTGTGTAGCCCTCCTAGCCCATCATTTTTTTATCCTCTACTATTCAGCACACACTGCACCTTGTGTGACGGCGGACTGATTGTCGACATGAACGTTGCAACGTCAAATTTGTTATCGTCATTATCACGAACGGACGAAAAGACTGACCAGTTGGCTTTTTGGCTACATCCGTGTACATTAACATAAATTAAGAAAGTGGATATAACATTATTGCGAAAAAGTACATTCTGAATGAATGAATAATCAGCTCACAATAGTATATTATTGTTGGTAGTAAGTAATAATATATTAAAATTTCATGCACACACACACTTTCAGTCAACCATCATCAGCATTGTGACGAAGATTGTGTTAAACACTGTTTTACTCTAGTCGACTACATGAGAATGACACGCTAATCAGTTTTGCATAATTCACGGTCTAGGAGGACATTAGTTTTTTTTGTGAGGAATGCAACAAGTTGCTATTTTTTTAAACAAAAAAAAAAAAGAGATAATGTTTGTTTGCCGTGTGTTTTTGTTTGTGAAGAGAGTGAAGACCACCACCACCATCTCATTTTGTTTGAACACAGTCCAGTTTATAATATATTATGTTGATATCATTAAATTTAATTGCTTATATGTTTGCAAGCACATTTTCTCTCCATGTCAAAGTTGGCGATGTGTTAAAAACCTGCCTCATTTCTCATACCTGAAAATCATAAAATGTTACCTTGTTCACTTTATATTCAAATTACCCAAGGCCATTTGCAAAGAAAGGCACATTATCTGCCTGGCATGCATGGTTGCATTACTCATGACAAGATAATCACGTTATTATGATGACGCATAGAGATCCCTACCCAGACTACCCTATTATTGCATTGTGAATTGTAATCAGAAGAACTGGCTTTTGAAAGCCATAGATGGAAATCCTATATCACACCAAACTTTGGACCTGCTAAAAAATAACATTATATAGTATCTGTGTCGAAGACTTACATTTACGGCTGGGTATAATATTATGGAAAATATGTCGAGTTCGTTGCATTGTATATGCTCTTACTCTCTTCTTACTACTACTTTTTCAACAAAAATAGAGTGACATTGTCATCAAATCACAATGGGACATGCTGTAGAGGCAAAACATGATCTTCTACTTCCTTTTGTGCTTGTCTTGAATTTGTATAAAAGAATTGTGTATAAATTTGCTGGAATGAACAATATAGAAGTGATGACATATTATTATTCAATCAGGTTTTTGCATTATTGATTGGAATCTGGAATCTTCATTGGATCATTTAGTAAGATAACGGTGTTGTATGTTTTAATTTTACGAAAAAAAACGTAATTCACCATCCTAGCTAGTAGTCTGCTTGAAAAATCAGAAAAAATAATTGACAATCTTTGACAGTGTATTGACATATAGTATGCTGACAGGTGAACAATCTTGAACTACTATATATTATGTATATTGTATACCTATGTTCATTGGTAAAACGTCCAAAAGAACTTGTTCCAAGTAAAACAACCAAAAATTTAAAGTAGCACTTCAGCTAAAACTCTTTAAACTTGTAGTTTCCAAAAGAAAAAATAGCATTGTTGTACTCGAGCCCATCTCTTGAATATGTTAGTATGGAATGCATTAAATCATACTAATATATCAGCGGTCACAACACTGATAACCATGTTTAGTCGACTTGGAATTCTGAGATTCATATCTCATCATTGAACGATGGTACAACAAGTGAAAAATGCAACAGTAAAGAATCACCAGGTAAGCCAATCGACTTGTTTGAAGAAATCAACCAACTTGAACAGGATCACATAAAAGGTAAAATGCATTTTTACACCGTAGTCCAATCCGCAACTGAAAACTTTGCTTAGCAAGCATTAATTGTAACTTAACCGGTAGCATAACTAAAAGACGAGCCACGTACGCGTTTGCTGGTCATAAGAAGTAAAAAAAACCGGATAGCGTATCACACCAGTACCACAATGAACAAGGTGTGTTATGCCTATTATGCCACTGTTTCTTTCATTTTTTTAAAACTTCATTTCAGATATTATGGCATCATCATCATCATCTTAAATATTTATCCTTTTTCTTTGCACATACAATTTTGTATGTTGATATCATCAATTCATTGCACTAGCACTGCAACTATAAAATGTATAGAGATTTACATATATATAAAAAAAAACTCGATGACAATGATTTCAGAATTGGTTAGCCTGTCCATTTTGCTACAACCAGACAGAACCAGAATTTAATGGAAGAATTAAAAAGGCGAGATGGGTACAAAGAAAAAAAATATTTGCGTTTGAGTTTGAAGAGTAACATAATCATCTGTACAATGCACATTCCTTTTTTATCGTTATATTTCATTTTTATTATTACACTAGAGCTTTTTGTGGTCACACTAGAGTAGGTTTGTAAGTAAAGTGAAGAAGCCAAACAAGAAACCGGCTTGGCTTGCTTTTCGGCTCCTGCCGGCCTGCCTGCCTTCTCTTAAACTTTTGCTACTCTTTGCATCTTTTACAAAAACTTTTGATAGTAAATACTTACGATTAGATATACGTTTTATACTTTTTTACACTCCCTTGCTTCTATATTCCATTCCCTGACTGACTCACTGACAATCATCATTGTATGCTCAAAGGACAGAGTTCGTTTAGCTCATCATATCCGATGAAATATCAACAAAAAATGAGTACACTTATGAGGCTATTCAGAATCATCATCATAATCATAATTATTACTGCCACTCTGTTATGACCATTACTTAAGTGTTACATTTATAACAATTCTTCATCATCCTTGCATTTACTTTTTTCTACTATTATACTATAGTTTCGTGAGCTTCCACAGCTCTAATTTAATAAGACAAGTGTCGTATCGAAAGGACGGAGAGGAAAGAGAGAAGAGTCAAGTACAAGAAGTGAGTAAGTAAATAAGCCAGTAAAGTAATCTAATTAAAATGGTGGTGATCCACTCATTCTCTCCTTTTACTCCTTTATGGTTTCTCGTAACTGCCTTTGCTGAGTAGTAAAGTAATGGGCTAAACTAAAGCTATTATTTTCTTATTTGTAATTTCTATTCATATGGAATGATTTGGAAATAAAGCAGTAAATATTATAATGAATAATGATTACAAATTATTGTACACTCTCACACACACACCGATTTGTTCCAACATCACAGCAGGCAAAGATATTTTCAAAGTTGCGTGTAATGAAGTGATAGGGAACCGTGACGAAGAATTAAAGGTAAATAAGGCGTTCAGTAGGAGGAAAAAAAGACAGGAGGGAAAATAAGATGAAAACAACCATACTTTATGGAGTGTTGTGTTAATCTTCAATTGTAAAAAGCCTCTTTTAGCAATTCAAAGTTCTGATTATCTCTTAGAAAATGAAGTTTATTCGAATTATTTGTGCGATTATATACGCCATGGTATATTGAATGTGCAAAAAGAATGCATTTTTCACAGTGGTAAAAATACTATCACGATAGATTATATTACAATGCCCTTTTACTCTTCATTTTTCACTTTTTTATCATATCTTTATTGCACACCTTGGCGCAAATATTTTTCCCTTTTATGTACATCTGCACAACAACATATTTGTGTGGATGTGTGTGATTTGATTACTAGAATTGCACTTTTGTGCCAGAGAGCACCCAGAACAGTATAACCACTTTTTCTGGTTTTTCCAAATAGTTTTAATTCAATTGCCTGAAGAAATACTAGCCAAATATGTATAAAGCGAGGAGTGTGACCAGGGACCATACAAACAGATGCGAGAAGATACAGCAATGGAAGTAGTTTATGAGTACTACCTTTTCAAATAATAAAAAAAAGTGATTGCATGATGTATCATTTCTCGGTTGTTGTTCAGCTCAGCATTTATTTATTTGCAGGGGAACCGCTCTCGATAAAACCACCACTCAAACTTCGTGAAAGTATGTACAGTCGTAGTAGCAATAAAGGCATCTCACTTTTCTACAAATTACAGCTTGTTCTACGTAGGTACTTGCTCAAATAAATATGAAATGTAGCGCTAGCACCATAAGTTTTACGTACGTCACGTCATTTCGTAGTATTTTTTGCGTTATTTTGATTTCTTCTGGAGTAATCATTACAGCTAGCTTAGCTCCTATATTAAAAGGCAGAAAGCCAATATTATTGGGGGTAATTTATTTTGACACCATCAGCAATATAATAATATAATATGAGAATGTGTGTAGGAACGCAAAGTCCACCCAGAGTATGGTATCACTACTATTGGGCGTTTTTTGCAGGATTCCTCTTTGCTAGTTTTATTCTTGCTACATATTTTTGCAGTTTTGTGAGAATACTCACATGATTATGTTACTTTATTATTGCTCAAAAAAAGAAGTTATTATGAAAAGAGTGAAATGTACAGTGCAAGAATTTTCACCACTATATTAAAATTATCGTGCATGTAGCACACAATGTCTATAATCCCCATTTATATTATCTTGATTTATGCAATAATGGAAGAACAAACACCCCTAAACTTTTATGGTATTTGCTTATTCCGCCTCTCCGAAAATGGATTTTAAAAACAAACCTACGATGCACAATGTTTTGTTCAAGTATGCTTACATCAACCATAAAAATGTGTTCGAAATGTTGCAAAGGTAATTTGAAGTACACATCTAGCTTAAGATTATGACTCGTAAGACTTTTTGGAGTAAATTAGCTATAGCTATAATATAATCTCAGCTCAAGGTGCTATATTGCATATAGATAGGTTTCAAGTTTTATGAACAAAAAAATATGTGAAAGAAATAATATTGGTGAAAGTTGTACCCACCTGTTGATTATGTGAAGATCCCATGGAAAGAGTGACTTTGCACATGGAGCTGTCCGCCATGGCTTGGATAGCAATGACATGGCAGTATACGATCCTCACTGATTCCACCATTGTCACAGCCTTTTCGAAATCCTCCTCATTCAATTCTTCAACAGCTTTGAGGTCGCCAGAGGCGAGCTTAATCAAGGATCCTTTTCGAAAAGCACTCATCACCGGCATTTGTTCCACTGGCCAAGGGCCACATTGTCCATTATTATTTTGTCTACCCCTACTGGCATTTCCATTAATCACACCAAGCTCAACTGAAGAGGTAGAAGATGATGAGTCATTCCTTGCGTTGAGAATCCTTCCATTTCTCCCGGTGGCATTCGTGGCAACCCCTTGTGTGTTCTCCTTGTTATTTGCCCCTCCAAAGAATCTGAAGTGGACAGAGGGGGACTTGGGTGTGGAAGGCCCACTTCCACCATGAGATGAGGATGATGATGACATTGGTGAATTAGGTACAACGAGAAGGTTTTGAGCATTTGTTGATTGATAATGGGAACCAGTTGCTGCTGCAGAAGCGGCTCCACCGGCATTCGCACCTGCCATTGCCACTGATGCTGGACCCCCTGAGGAAATGCAGTCAGAAGATGAGTTATAGATAGGATGATTACTAGAATTAAAGCGGTGGAGAAGCTGATGTTGATGACGAGCATAAGGATAAGAAGAAGTGAGAGAACTTGAGGTGGGTGTTACGCAAGAAAATTGCTTATTAGTAATGGTATTATTGCTGTTGTTGCAGAAGGGAGGAAAGTTATAGTAGGGAAAGTAGTAGTCTTTTAAATTAGTGCTACCAATCATACTGATGCTCTCATGGAGGAAGGGAGGAGGATGCAACAAACTTTTAACATTATGGCTATAAGAGGAAGAAGAAGTATCGTCAGAATTACCATTGGACGGCTTCTGGTTGTGTTGATTTGGACTCAGGTACTTTGATGGTGATGATGATAAGTGTAGATTTGTGGGAGTCAATGGATGATCAGAGAGAGAATCGGCTGATGGAGGAGGTGGAGGAGGCAGTAAATCCCCGCCTTTTCCTCCACCACTGCTGCCATTATTGTTTAGTGGACTATGAGGTACTGCGAAATTCCAATGAGCAGATCGTTTCTTTGGGCTAGGAGGCAAAAATAAGTGATGTTGTTGTTGTTGCTGCTGATGTTGTTGGTGGTGGTGGGGATGAGGGAAAGAGTTCCCAGGATGAGCAGCGTTACTGTTATTATGGCTTCCTCCTCCAGCATTGTTTCCTTTTTTACAGTCAGGGGATAAATTTGTCGGTTGATTTTGAGAGGGTGATGAATGCTGCTGGTGATGGTGTTGAGGGTGAAGGTGATGTTGAGGATGGTGATGAGCTGCGTGACCATTCATGTATGATGGGTGGGTTGGAGGAGGTCTATGCATTCCTCCAGAGTGAATATCACTGGCAAAGGAGATCGACTTGGCAATTTTCTGAATGGGTTGCGGCTGCTCATGTTGTTGGTGGTGGTGAAGTCGACTAGTGGAGAAATCTTCTGGAGATCTCGTCAACATTCTTTGTTTCGCCAACATCATCGCTTCTTTAGTAGCTTTCCCCCCGTGCAATAGCTCCATTTCAGCTAGCAACTTTCTCTCATGATGACTCACACTACTGCTATTATTACCGGGTAAACCAGGATGCTCCATGTACAGTTTTACTGATTTGCTGCTCATTTCTGGGGTTGCTGAGGTTGGCGCTGGTCCGGAGTGGCCTTTATGAGGTGAATTTGAATTCGGAGAAATGGACAGCCCCATGATTCCTCCACTTATGCCTAATGGCCCGCCTTTCGAAACGTCTCTGGTGTTGTTGCTACCATTAGACGAAGATGAGAAACGATTTGTATGGGCTTGTTGTTGATTAGATGGTCCAGAATGAGCATGATTGTGACTTGCATGATGATGTGGATGAAATCGATCCCCCGTTGCGGAAACAGACTCAATAAGTTTTGTATGTAAAGAAGTGACAGAAGTTGACTGTGGAGATCCTAAAGGTTGTAAAATATTATGGGACTGCTGTTGTGGAGATGTAGCTTGATAAGACCGGGATGGTGGTGACTGAGTTGGAGAACGAAGCTCTGAGTTACGAAGCAGTTTTGAGTGAAAATCTAAATATGAGCTGGCTGCCGCTGCTGGATGCTGAGATGGATAGTGAGAACCAAACAATGAGGAGTATGGCAGGGAATGTCCAGCTGCTGCTGCAGCAGCAGCATAAAAAGCGGCATGATGAGCTGCTGCCGCTGAAGGAGGAGGAAACCCCGCAGAGTAAAGTCTGTTTCCAGAAGCGGCTGCCGCTGCTGCAGCCGCAACGGCTAATTGGCTCAATTCACTGGCCCCATTAGCAGCCTGACTAAGACCTGGGGGAAGATGAGGGGGATATGATGTGCCTCCTCTGCCGTTATTATCACTGCTTGGAGAAAGCGAATGCGAACCTGATGACTTTGGGGATGCTGAGGTTCCCGGAGATGGAGATGAACAAGGAATCGGAACTGAGGATCTTGCTGAAAAGCCACTGCCTGGGCTTCCAGAAAATCCTGGTACTTCTCCAGCATACATTGGGGAATGTGCATCTTTCCTTGGACTGCTTTGCATATGAGCATAATTTGGACTTGTACCTTTTCCACTCAAAGGGCTCGTCGAACGTCGATGAAGACCGTTCAGGTTATGTACAGCTTGCATCCCAGCCGCTATACGACTACTTTCTACAGGCGAAATGGGATGAACTGAAGGTCTTCGCTTGTTTACTCCTTCTATACCACCACCACCAACATTTCCATTATGCTGCTGTTGATAATGAAGGGGATGAGGAGTGTGTGGATGGTGTGGATGATTATGAGGATCTTGCCTTGGGTTTATTTGACGTGAGCTAACCGGGAGTGATGGCACCAGAAACTTTTGCGAATCAACACGAAGTCGACTATTATCAAGTCCCAAGGGCATCTGAGGGGATTTATTCAGTGGGACTGAACTGGCATTTAACGCTGTTGCTGAGATCATGATTACGGTTTTGTTTGTTTCCTTCTTCTTCACGCACCAGTTGATAAAATGAGACTAAGTGTCTACCAGCAGATGTGAACACTTTTGAAGTCCTGCTGAAATGATATCCTGGAAAAAAATGCAAAAGAAACATGTTTTAGCTCTAAAGTTGCCATTAAACATTAATTAATTTCGTATCTAAATGACCTTATAAAACTTTCCTTTTCAGCTACTGCAAATGATTTTCAATATTACTTTTGTAGCTCTTATCTTTTTCATTGATTACAATTATGTAAGCCGACTTTATTTTACTATGGCATAATGGGTAATCTAAAATCGCACTTTATGCCCAACGGTCATCTTTTTCACATCGACATCAAATAAGCAAAAAAAAACACGTTGCTCACTGTTCCGTATCAATGCACCACCTTACATAAAGTCAAAACAAAATGAGAACGTACAAGGCTCGGCAAACTTAATTTACCTTAACATTAAAAGTGATAGCAATCCTCAGGATTAAGAATGATGATGAATTTATACATAAAGTAACTTTAACAATGAACTTTCTTCGTTTTCTCAGGAAGGAGGATGAATGAAAACCATGTTATTATGCAGCAAAGAATATAATCGTGTGTCAGCAAAAAAAAGTGAAAAAAATCAGCCAGTAAATTTTTCTTTATTTTTGATAACTGACAACTTGAGAGTAGTAGAGCAGCAGCAATGCCAATAATGGAGTACAAAATTCTCATCAAGCTGTAGTAACCGAATCGGAACGTGCAAAACCCATATTATTATTATGAAAGTAAAAATGAAATTTCATGTAAAAACGTGCACTTGCTCTTTTACAATATCATGTACGCAAGATAATCAGCAGTAGCAACAGTCAGTGTGTTCTTTTCTCGTCGTTTTACTATCAAAATCTGATTATCAGCCATTATTACAACTTGCAAGTACCATTTTTATAGTTTTAGAGTCTCCTTCCATTATAATCATGGCACTCCAGTCTATCTGCGGTGTGTGAGTACTTATACAAAAGATTTCCACGATGGGAAAAACTTCAAAGAAAATCACTGGATGTGAAAGAAAATAATAATCTGTTAAGACAACATGACCAGGCAAGCATGAACTCAACGTCAAAGCAGAGTAGACGTCCACTGAATCAAGTTGAATGATTCCAGAACTGACAAAAAACATAAGAAGCAATGGCAAACTATAGACACTACTTCTCACAGTGCAGCAAAACCGACTTAATTATGTGAACAGTTTATTGTTGTTAGCTCTCCGCGTCTCACTTGGGTGACCACGACGGTGACGGAGATTGTGGTGGTGGGGGTGGATGAGTACCGCACAACCGTGCATATAAGTAATACCAATTCACGTTTTAATTTCGTGGTATGAACCTTTTTATTATAATGGAGCCTTTCTGTTTTTAATACTTGGCGTGTTGCATTTATACAGAGCATTTAGTGCAGATTTTTTAAAAAAGAAATTGTGTTTTTTTTGCTTGCTCACGGATTTTGATCCAAAATTACACTCGAATATAATGGATCTCTTCGGACAAACATGAAAATAATTATATCATGGATGGGTAATCAAATTACATAGTACACATCGAATTAACACACATAGTATTGTTTACCATGAGCAAATAACAATAATAGGGATTTTTTCAAGAAAAAAACAGGTAACTGCAAAATAATGATGTAACCGACAAAAAACCCATTTCTCCTTTTCCTTTCTGGCTTTATCCGTTAACAGATTTTTTTGTGTAAAATTATATGCAATACCTCTGAATTTTTTGAAACCATCGAGTTACTTCACTCGGATTAAATCATTTTGCATTTAATGTTTCGGCTGTTTTAGATGTATGAGTCAGCTATTTTTTGTGTTTTTATGTACCCTTTTTAGTTAAAAACAAAGTTGGGTTTAGAGGAAAGTAAATCCAATAAAAGATTATGCATGTTTCTTCTGAATCTTGTACTTTTGTGTGCATCTGTTTCTTGCATGTTTTCTTTCAGAAATTGCATATCATGAGGGCAAATAAATACCCGTCTTCAGCTTTCCTGACCATGCATAACAGTGAAAGCCGAAAATTAAATTGTGTACACTCATTCACATTGCAAAAAATGCAAGTTTTTGTTTTCTTTTGCATGCAGAGAGCTGCATATTATGAAGGGGTTTAACACGAAATTTATAATACCTTCAAACACGGACCGATCTCCGACAGCTAGGCCAAGCTGAACCAATTTGAGACACGATAGAATTAAATGAACAGTAAGCAGAAGTAAAAATATATTTCCGGCTTAAAATTCTACTCCTCGTGTAATATACATACTTAAGCATTTGTCCAACTCGGAACAACCTTTCATTCAACCATAACGTATTTTGGTGCCTCTGTCTATATAAATAAAGGAAATAGCAGCAATAGTAGTAATACGACTAGCTACTTTAACTTAACTTGAAAACCTTATAATTTCGAATTGTAATAGTAAAACCGAAAATGTGTCGCATTTTTTATGTATGCATGTTTCTTTCAATTCAGCAAACAACCCCACACTGTTCCCTGTAACACCTGTCCATATCCATAAAACGCCATAGACTCACGGTTGCACAATTTCTTGACATGTGCCATGCTTCCTTCATGCTGAGGTAGCGAAAACTTTCAACGAAAATTGTGGCTTGGTTTCTCTCCCTCTTTCTCTAATGCACAATCATTAATGCACAAATTTTGCAAAGCACGAAATCCCTCCTAAATCCGGAATTGGGTTTTAAATAAAAGCCCAAAAATCATGCACATTTAATGCAGATAGCTACTATATGCTGTTTTGCAAACTACCAACTTTGACTTTACGAATACATACATGCCTATCAGCAGTCATGAAATTAGAGTGTAATGTAAGCCTATTAAAATAAGACTGGCCGTGGCATGGTAAGCCATATAGACATGTAGTAGGAGGCAATTTAGTATTCCGTTGGCACTTTTGTCCTTTCCTCGTGTATACACTTTTGTATGTACTGACAGTGGTAGAAGGTTTTGGTTTAGCCTTTCACTTAAGTCACGGTTTTCGGCGTAATCATGAAATTAAATGATAATATATGTAAGTATGTAATGCATAATGAATAGCATAAGTAAGTGGCTTGAGTGGAGAAAATTGGAGAAACCTTTTCTCCTCCCTTCTCAACTACAGCAACAAGGCCATCGGTAAATATTTGTGTTTATTTATTCAACACAGTCTGATCTCCACTTTTATTAAAATAGCGTACACTACTATCCAATTTTAAGCACAGGCCGTCCACTTGCCTTATTTTGCTGCATTAAAACAATCAACAGCAGAGAAAATATTTAATTTTCCAAATGTAGAAGCGGGCCACTCCGAAGGCAAAGAAGTCAAATTCTTGACGGAACGTCATCGGTACGGCGAGAAAAACAAGACGCCCGACATATTACGTATTTAGTTTGTTTGTAAAAAATGAGTTCATAATACTTCATATATTATCTATATTCGCATATAATGTATATCCCAAAATCATAACAAAATAGCTAATGCCTATTAAAAAGCACGCAAAGAATGCAGCATTTTCCGTGTTGCTAAAATCGCATTTTGCTGTACTAATAATGTATCTAACTAAATGTACTCACGTATACAACTCATTGGAATTTTATGAACTCATTAATTACAGCCAGTTTTAAATTAGCCTGACAATTTTAGAATGTTTTTTTGCAGTAAGTTCAACAACTGTGTTTATTACAACAAGTATGTAAAATACAAGAATAAATATTTTGACAGTTTTACGGTATTCCAGCCGGGCTATTACTTTATATAAATAATTTACACCAGGGACACAGGAAACAAGTGTGCAAGCAGTCGGAAATTGCACAAAAAGAATTAAGTGGGAATGGAATATAATATATCAGATTAAAAATACATAAACACAAGTTTAATGCATCATGCTAAACCTTGAGTTGAAACCATTTTTAAAGATATTTCTGGATAGTGGATACTTTGTCCTCTAGTTTTAAAAATCTTAACACAATTCATGTGAGACCTTCGAAAATTTTTCATAGAAATGTTCTACTCACGTATTGTAATAGCATTAGCATGCATTGAAGTGCAAACAAAGGAAGCTCTAAAAACTGTTCCACTTTAACCCAACAAACTTGCAGAAAATGTCGTTGTTCTCGCAGCACGTGGCTGCTTATATTATGTTCTTAAGACTATCACCAAAATATACGTGCATGTAGTTAACATTCACACCATTCACAAGGCACATGTTCAAAACTTTGCACTTTTTTAAGCATGAAAATAAAATTATTTTCACTTATTCACAATGTGAAAACAACAAGGAGTGTTTCCAGGTTGAAACCCTACACATAGTTCTTCAACAGGATAATGCACGAAACATTCATTGATGGTTAATTTGAATTCGTAATGATTAATAAAATTCTATACACGAATTATTCATGTTTTTTAAATGATGATCTCCTACTACAAACAGAAAAAAAATGTACACTGGTTATGGGCATCATGAAACGACTCTCCGGTCCAGAATCTAAATAAAATGTTTAAAATACTCCTTCTATGTTTCTTCCATTTTTATGAATGAATCACCAGAACACAGTGCACGAATGCATGCATAAATTTTCTACACAAAAACTTTTGTAAAGTACGTAGTAGCACATATAACACGGCAGCAAAAAAGAATTTGGAATTGTACAACGGCACATCATGCCATGCGCTCCATTTCCTTCTCAATTGAATCACAGACTGACTGAGGACGAGTTGGATTCAATCAGATTTTTGTAAGAAGATGGGCTAGCTTGTATCCTCATGTAAAAAAGAGCACAGCAACATGAATAAAAAAATTCGTTCATCACACGGAGATGCACGATAGCATGATATTATGGCTGTTGTTGAATCACGTTGGTCGTCTCTGGCTACATGATAAAGATACAATCCTACTTACTACTATACACGATGCTACGACAAGTTTCAGGCATTGCCGAAGACAAAGTATTTCATTATCTAACAACAACGAAAAGCGAATCCTGTTTGCTATGTAGTCAACCAACAACTGTACATACTTTGGCTGCTCCTCATTGGTTTTATTATTACTCCTTATAACCTGAGTGACTGACTGACTGCTGGTGTTCTTGCAGCAGCGCCTCTTAATTTACTTAACTTTGTAGCAGGAGTGGAGTAACGACGATTGAGTGAATAGAGAAGCGGCTTTACTATAGCCGAGAGAGTCGAGTATCATGTGGATAAAACAGAATGAGGCAACAAGGCGAGCAATGGTAGTAGAAAAGTAACTAAAATACCAAGGTATAAGAAGAAGTAAATAGATGAGTGATATACATACTTATGCAACAATAATTATACTAGCGCGTATACATTCTAGTTGACTATACGGCCGATTTTATAATGAAAGTAGAGTATATTATAGTAGCATAATTTCAAGTGGAGTAGCGAGCGACCAGCAACTGGACAAGTTGCCAACTGAATGGGACGCAGTTAAATCGATGCAACTTTAATGAGAGGCAATGAAGTGGTCGTGAGGAATGAGTGGAACAGGAATTTATGCGAAAAGGCAGAAAAACCCGAAAGGTTAAGGCTGACTATATAACAGGAGAAAAACCAATGCAAAAAGCAAGACAGTCACATTCATAATATAATGTAGTACACTTTGTGGTGCGCGATAGAATGTCTAATATTGAATGAGATTCGAAGCAAAAGTTATCTTACAATATGCACGAAAAAAGTACATTTATTCCTTTTTCTACATGCGATGCATGCAGGCTTAAAGTTTTCATATCATGCATATTTTATTTATTTCACTGCTGCTGCAATATGAGATAAATAGCCAACAGAAAATGTTGGTGATGGTAAGGCTGCGAAAAGGCAAGTCAATTTAGTCAGTTACCAGAAAGGCATGCATGCAGCCAAATATGCACCCGTTTCAATTCAATCCAAACTACAGCTTGTGATAAATAATGTGCATATTTCTCTTTATAGAGAAAATCGTCTATGCGCAGCCACAAGCAAACAGTCGAAAACAATCCAACCACATTATTATTAATATTAACCAAGAACACAGCAACAACGCAAGTTTGCATGCAACCGATGAGGGAAAAGCAATCCAACAAGTAAAATGGAATTGTAAAAGGGTAGTTGCGGCCTGCAGTTGCAAATGATGCAAAAACTGGAGGGGTGCACATATGTCTAAAAGTCGGATTATTATAAGAAGCGTTTCTTCTTCTCCTAATAACTAACCACTTTTGAATAGAATGTGTAGAATTATTGAGATAGCTAAAGTAAAGTTCTTCTGGTCACATGAAAATCTGTTTTTGTAAGTTTAACGCAGATCGTGAGTCGTGAGTTTTATTATGATGGCTAGACAGGCATTCAGACTTAATATGCTAATCAAACCAGAAAATATTTCGGGATTGGTATGGCCTTTAAAACTATATATGTTTTTTTTGCGTGGTCTTTGGACTGGATTAAGAGGAGTATTAAACCGCATCATCTACGTCGTCGGAAACGTAATACATGTTAAATAAGATGCTTAATGATACGCTTTACACAAAATAGTCTGGATAAAATGGAACACTAGACGATGATGAATCAGTATTCTGGATGATGACTCGTGATACGCGAAGATTTTTTATTGATATATTAAGACAGTATGCAAAATGTACTTGAGGATGACCCGTATCACAATAGTATGCCATCAAAGAAATGCAACAATAGTTTACATTATCTCAGCATACATCCTATATCATTTCTGAAGATAATGCGTATTGTACATTTGCGTTTGACTGTTTGCAAGGTTCATGTCTAATAATAGGTATTTAAGGAAATTCGATTTCGCGGTTAGTGTACACGTTTTTAGATGTAATGATTATTGCATGGGTTTAAGAATTATTACTTGCTATTTGTGTTCCGCTTCCAAGACTTGGACAGCAAGCCACTCTACGGAAAAATCTTCAAAATTTCCAAATATATGAAATTAAGATTAAGATTAATGGGAATGTTATTTGTGCATTATGCTACCCACATGATGACTTGTTGTGTAACTCATTCATTCAGATCATGCGAAAACTACCCACTTTCATAAATAACTTCCAGTTTTCCTTTGATGCTAGTGGTCTAGATTTTATTGCAATTTGAGAGATCTGTAAACAACGCAATTATTTTTAAATTTGATTGATTGATTTTCACGCAATCTTCAAATGAACGCTTAGTAAGAACTAAGCTAGTGGCACATACACAGATGCATTTTGGTATGCACTCTTCTACATACCTAAGCATAAATTCAAAAATTATTTTAAAATTGAATAGATAATTGTACTGCAATTGGTCGAATCTACTTGATTTGCTCCTGTGATCTCTGTCTTACTTAAGATATGTAATGTGATTTGTATTTTTATGTCTGACTCGCACACGAGATCATGTGTGTAATTTTTTCATACAGTTTTTCTGCTTTTCCTTTCGATTATACGAGGAGAATTTCAGGAATGATTTTATTATGTAATTTGGTTACGCTTTAATCATGAGTCCAAAACGCACATTGTGAATTATTTTAATCCAATAACATAATTTTTGAAAGCAAAGAAATATTATGTGATCTCATGATTTCAACAATCGAATCATGAAACAAGTACCAGCTTGTTTTTCAACTGAAATATAATTTCTCAACATCTTTCACAACAAAAACTTGTAGGAAATAAATTGTTTTTTCCTGGTAAATCGTACTGGTTATGGAGATGCCTTCTTCAATGATTTATAGATAATAATTGTTTTCATATTGCTCCTGAGTACAAAACCCTAAAATATATCCTGTTATTTATACGCAATTATACGCAGTATCTTAAGACAAAGATCTTATCGATATTACCACAAAAGACTCATCCGATATTCAGATGCAGAGTAGGTATGAAAAATTATTTACGTTTTTAGTAATAACTTCTAACATCAACATTGATGAAAGTCAATAAATTGTATTTCTCAAAATCCAATATGATGTTTAATCTAATACACTGTAAGATTTTCAGAATAAAAAACAGAAATATCACGAAGGGAAAGAAAAGAAAGAAAATGAATGAGTATTAACTGCAACACTTTTTCTGACTCATTAATAGGCTTTGCAAGTCTCAGATAATACTATAAACTTTGAGTAGGATCAGTTTTAGCTGCGGTGTGAGCTATTAATAGCATGAAATAGAACATGTATGTATCGATGTAAATGGCAAAATGCTTCAAAGAAATATTACAGTAGTAAAATGTGTCGTCATTTTCAGCATAGCTTATCCAGTTACCCGTATTTTTAGAACATGTAGTCTGATATTACTTGCACCATACATAAGATACCACACATGATGATTTACGAAAAGTTTTTATTCGTGCAAATTGTGGAAAAGCAACTCTAGACAGGGAATGAATCATTCGTTTAGTGGAATTTGTGCAATGTTCTATATCCACCTCAAATGATGGTTCATACATACTCATACATATAGCAGATAAGTTTTTCTACATCTTTGCAAGTGACAAGAAAGAATAGCCAAGTATTCGTGGCGTAATTGCATACATTATAGATAATGCATTAAGCAATATAAGCTTTTAAACCAATAATATTCAATTAATGATATGTTATTCAACAGATTGCTGCAGCCCGGATGTGGTAAATTTTACTTTCAAGCTATTTGGCAATGGTTTTGACAGTTTCCACATAAAGGATACCACACAGCTTATCAAGTTCTTGGACGGGGAAGTAGACATGCAATAAATAAATAAATTATTATTGAAGCTTGGTTCAAGGCAAAGTGTGTTGTAAGACATTTATTTCAGTTAAGGATGCATCCTTGGCTTCAAAACAAACAAAAATATTGCAGCATATTCTTACCAAATTCCACTGTATTTTTTAAACCAAACATCATCTGAAAATCGATAATTTTTAATTTAAAAAGTATAAAAGTAAAGACTTCAAGACTTTTCTCGCTAAACTTGTAGTATTCCTCATAAACCTTGAGAATTATAAAAGTTTCATTATTGTACTCACTAACTTCACTTTTCAAAATTTAATTAAGCTCCCTTTTCCCCTATATACTGACTAGGATGCAATAATGAAAAACGAAACGTCAATATCGAATCGTTAAGATCTTCTTTCCGCCAAGAGTAAGTAACATATGCAGTGTAAAAAGCAGCAAATAATCACAACAAAAGGTTGTATTATTTCCAATAAAGTACTTCTGCGTGATCAGAAAAGCCTGTAATTATCATATCACTTCGTCTCAGAAAACTTTATGGACAAGAAGTCAATTACTTTCAAATTAACGCATCATTATAAATGTCAGACCCTTTTTCAACCGATAGGTACATATTACCGATAAAATGATTTAATGATTATGACTTCATACTTATATCCATCCATGATTTTATAAGCATTTAAAATACAACAGTTTTACTTGTATTAAGCTTGTAACAAAACAAGATTAAAAAGATGACGGGACTGGTGAGCCACACAAGTGGCTATATGCTATTTACTTGACTAATCGTAAGAATAAGTATAAAGTACTTATGTGTGGTGGTGATCCTATTTTACCTTGTGTATTTGTATTTGAACGTTGCCAGTGCATCTTCAACTGAATGAACAAACCGACATAATAATCATTGTTGTTTTGGGTAAAAGCACTTGATCACTTATCACCAATATTTGCTTTTAGATAAGTCTTCGTGTATATGTTTGTAGAGTACTTCACACAGAAAAAGACAAAGACACAAGAATCCAATTTTGTTGTCAAGTAGAGCCCTGCCTTCCACTCGTTTTAGACCACATCCATCGCACGCCTCTTCTTTTGACAAGTGTGTTGACTGAACGAAAAGATTATCTGTGATGATATGCCTTGTTCAAATGTCCTCTAGCCTGTCTCTACACATGCTTGTATCATTAGCTCACCTACAAATAACAGTAGTGCATTGCAGTAAAAAGCCATCATCATCTCACACAAGTGAACTTATCAAATGGAGTGCAGCAACGAGTAGTATGGTAGCATCACAAGTAATAACCGTTCAGTTACTCACACAGACTGTATAAAAAATGCTCCAATCAAATTGAGCAGTTTGGACTTGTACCAAGTCAACCAGTTCATGACAATTTTATATGTAATATGTTTAGTAGCAGAGAACTTTATTTGAGCGAAAATTGGAGATGATGGTGATGAGTGAGAGGAAAAGACAGATTTAATGCATATTAGATGGTTATAAGTCTTGATTTGAGTGACAGATCACTCGTACGGCCAAACAAACACTCGAAAAGTCAGAATGAGAAAGCACTAATGTACCCATCCGATATGTGTGTTTATAATGTACTAAATACATGTTTCAAATATGTACATGCCTAAGTATATCAACATACAAACATTTGATATATCTCTCGGCTTAACCTTATCAATTATTTTGAATGATTATCATAATAAAATGATTATGTTAGATACATTATGCATCATATGTGTATCAGCACCAGTTTTTTATTACTTCTGTATGTTTGCACCGTAAGCACATCAATAATGTTATTAAAGCCATAATAAAAGTCGGTGTATATGCTTGTCTATTTAGCTCTACTTGAAGCAACAAAATGTAATCTAGAATGAATGGCACATCTGCGAAAAAATACATTTGCCCGGTCATTGAAAGTTTGTATGGGCCACAGGATACACAGCATAATGATAAAAATGATTGAACCGGTTGATCCTACGTCCCAAATTTCATGTGTGTCATCCAAAAACAGTTTTATATGCAATCACACGTGAACTCTTCTGATAAGTTTATGCTCCTGTCAGAAAGGCTCAGCATTACAGTCAAATATGAATATGTTCTCGTTATTTTATTATTTTTGTATTACTGAACTTACACATTTAATTACAATAGTTTCAGATATAAGACGAATTATTCCATGTATTTAAATAGGAATGAAAATTACTGAAATGGTTAAAAATGCGAATGAAATGATTTCAAAGTCGAAAGCTGTTAAGAAGGTATAAAATCAAATAATAATATATATCATTGATCATGATCACCTAAAAGTCATCTTGCCAGCATGTCTTGGAAGCGTGACACATGCAACTGTGATGTGATTAACTTACTATTGAGCACATAGCCAATATAGTGGTCTGGTTTATGTGTGTATCAAGTAAAAAATAATTATTTCAGTCCCACTCAATCGATTTGTTGAAAGAACATGTACTAAAGATGCAATGTAAATTAACGCAATGGAATATAGAAATCTTTAGATTTTTATTATAAAATTAATTATGGCATCATGTCCACATTATCACTACTAATCCCATTACCAAATCTTAGAGGTGAATAATGCAAGCATAAAGGAAAATGTCAGTTACGCCCTATATTACATACCATGCAAATTCTTAGATTCATACTTAACAGTATTCTTTCTGAGGTTGCACTTTTACGATTTATCCAGATATCGTTTAAGTGGGTTCAAGTAAAAGTGCACTAAGAGCTTTAAACTGCTTGTTTTTGAAATCTTGTCAGACAAAAATGCGGCTGAAACTTAAGTCAAAGATAAACCAATAATATTATGCATATCATGCTAAATTATACGGGAACACATGATATAAAGACACACATGTATACGTCTTTAAAATGAGTCAAACGTGAATTTCTTCTGTAGATGTTGGTTGCTCACCCCACCAGTTTCTAACCTATATTTTATCGCTCTAAGGTTTTAGTTTTAAACTAGATAATTACAACTAAGCATTTACAGATTTCTTGAGTTAGTAAAATAAAAATGGTACATTACCTATCATTTTTATTACACACGTGCGTGTTGATAATTTTTGGAATAAAACAGTCAATTCAATGTCATTGCTTGTTTTTAATAAAGTGAACTGAAAATGATGTCTTTGTCTGCTTAATTCTTATAGACTATAAATCAATTCATTGTTATTTATCGGACTAAATATGCCTACTCTAATCAGCTCAAATACAAAATATTACGATGGATAATAAAATGAGTCTAAGTCTAAATCAACGTAAGGTATTATCTTATTTTGTTACTCTTCGGTCTCCTTGAAACCTGAGACTCGCCGATGGTGTCTAACCAAACTTATCAAAATCAGTCTGCTTTCAGCACGAAAGACGCTAACGCAAGCAATTTTCTCAGCCAAAGCTCCTATTTCAATCAACACTGCATGAAAGGACAAACTATGAGTGTGGAAATAAATCAAATAGTAAATAATAAAATACGACTCTTCTTGTTTATCACTTTTATGCAAATCAATTCCAGTTCGAAACGAAAGAGTACGATTCCATGATGGCATGCATTATATAGGTATGTATTTCACTATCTTAAAAATAAATTCTTAAGATGTTGGAGTTTCATAATCGGACTAAAGTACAAGTATCAACAAAACTGCCGATTTCCAGTATAATATATATATATATTGAACACAAGCAATTCTGATAGGTTCACTGCGTTTGAAAAAGCTAAGCAAGTTTTGATGTATTGAAAATTCAAATCAACCTTACTTTTTGGTTCCATTTTAATCAAGAAGTAAGCCTAAAACATTTATTTATTACCATTTAAAATTCCAAATGAACTCAGGCCTTTTGCATTAAAATATTCAAACATATAAAGACGCAATATTTCAGAAACAGCAAAATTTTAAATGTACTCACAAAGATACCAAATCTAATTTAGGTATTCAGATCTAGTGTTGATTGACAAAATGCAATTTTTATGTAACGTTTCGATGAGTATTTTATCAACACAAATACTTATCTTGATACAAATACTGTCAGTTCTGAAATTCGTATACCCTAAATTTATAATAATTTCATAAATAAAATAATGGCCCACCCATGAAGAATTGCACACCATTGCTGTCAAAAAGTAATTATACAAAATAAATTTGAGTCAATCATCTTTGAGGGGAGGTAGTGGTTTTTCAAAGAGATATGTCCATTACTTTTATATTCTGGGTTTGATGTCCTATCGACAACTTCCTCTATAATATACCACAGGGTAATATTACAGCAATTGCAGTATGAAATATTTACTGCATTATGGTTTCGAGTAAGTGAAGTTGAATTGCAGCTTTCTGCGTAATCGTTAAAAAAACGTTGCGTTATGTGTTCATTTGCCTTCACCGTAAAAGCACACAAGCATATAGGTCCAAGTAAAAAGACAAACGATGACATGTCGATCCAGGTCTTATCCGTTAATTAAAATGTACATTATTGAAAACGTTTACATGAAAAATCATACGACTGTCATTGAGATA
>JAQIXW010000819.1:0-24335 GCA_034700685.1 Willowsia buskii
ATGAACTGAGAGAAATGTAATGAACTGAGAGAAATGTAATGAACTGAGAGAAATGTAATGAACTGAGAGAAATGTAAACACTGGGAACATTTTGCTGGGTTTGGTGATGCTTGATTCGAGCAGATTTAAAGAAAATGTTGGCAAACAGAACCGAAATTTGGACAGAGAAAATTGAGCCATATTAAAAAAATGGGGGCGGATTTCATAAAAACATAACCAAATTGTAGCAAAGCAATGATGAGTTTTATTCAAACATTGAAATTTGAAAAAATTCTTCTATATGAGCAAATTCCATAGAAGGCAAGATACGATTTCCCTCCCTTGGACTTTTGTGACTTTTTACCCTCTGTCCCCCCGATTCCGCAGCGCCTGTCAGACTTAAAAGGGAAATGAAAGGCATTTTCAATTCAACACGTTCCAATGAGTAGGAAAAAGAAGTAGTGATATTTATTTTCATCGTAATCTTGATGCTGACTCCTTATTTAAACATGAACCCGTAAACTTTTGAAATTAACCCAGAAAAATTTCATGCGAATATTATGTCAATATTATGTTTTTTAATTTACCACTAGGTTACAATTTACATATAATTAGACGACATAGTATGACTTAATGAGAATCAATAAATCAATTTGCTCCCACGTGTATCAAAATGCGATGAATAATATATAAAATCAACAGTTATATGGGCATTTGAAATTTTCATTGCAATTTCACTGGATCTTTAATTTTAATGTAGAACTTAGCTAAATGTGAAATTCTACATTACATTTTTAAAGGTTTATTTTAAAGGAATTACATTAAGTAATAACCATTTCCGAAAATTGAAAAAGCATAAATTCAAGATGATATTTATCTTTTTATACAGCTAAAACTAGTAACCGCTAAGATTACTTTAAAAAAAGAATTTGAAGAGACAAAATTATTACCCACTCACTGGTGATTTTTGGAATTGACACCATTTACATATCTTATCTACCCGTTTAATAATTTTATTTGATATACAATGTAGCAAATAATTAGCTTTTGGCCGCAAATAACATGTAAATATACAAAACTTGATGAAATTCTAAATTATTTTAAAAGATTTGCAGTTTTATGAATAATAAAATGAATAGTGTACTTAGTACGTATTATCCGTTCATTATGAATACATGAAATTTATTCATAATCTCATTAAAAAAGAACATTTCGCAAATATTTTTTCCAACGCTATTTGAAATACTTAGTGACAAAAACAAGTATATTTCCAATGAAAATGACGGCCAATTTATTAAAGTTTCATATCAAATGCCAAAAATATCACTAATTATTCTGGGAAATAGATTTTGAAAATATAATTTCTATAAATTTTAACATTAGCTTCTTAACCACTAGTTTTCTTATAATAGATTATCCCCACCATTTATAATTGTATGCAAAATTCTATTGCACAATCTGAGTTTTTTAAGGGTTTTATACATGATAACCAAAATTGAAAGTACCGCTACGACAATCACTGCTCCTACAATAACGTTTGATATTTCTAACAATTCAATGATTTTCCACATGTGAGCTTTAAAAGTAATATTTGTGTTCTCCTCCTCCTCGCATAAAACCAAACCCGGTAAAAATATTGCCATAAATGGCACCATGTTAAAGCCTCGTGATGAGGAACTAAAATTTATCACCACCATTACACCTATTACTATTAAAGCAACAGTCAATACAGTTAACCAAATGTACAAAATTGTAGTTGAATACGATACAGAGTGTTTGAGTTGGCTGTATATAAACTCAGAAGAAAATTGAACTTTTTTAGGTGAATTAATAGAAAGCGTTGGTACCTCAAAATTCCATTTGTCGTTGTAAATGTCACTTACATTTTGAAACAGCTCTGAGCTCTCCTGGAACATGGCTGACCTGAAAGAGAATAAAAATAAATTAAGTTTTAGTTTAAAGGAATATCAGGAAATTTGCTGTATATAATACAATTTATGAATAGTGTGAATCCTACTTCAATTTCGACATTTGGGCTGGGATGATATGCATTACTTTCAAATCATGGCTGGCATCCTTAGTATTGCATGGCCAGGATGGCTTCAGTACTCGCGTCGTCATTAGAAAAGGGTCGAACACATTTGCCTGAAAAATTAATAAATGGCATTATAATTTTTATCACAAATCAGTATTTCAAATCTAAAATAAGTCTTAAAAATCTATTGTAATTATTCCAAAATTAATTATGACAATACCTGGCAATTGCAATTAAGGTTTACAATAGTGGCGCCTACTTGTTTCTGCAAATAGTATTTTTCTTTCTCACCTCCGAGGCAATGAATTGTAATATTCCTTGCATTTGCAACATGAAAATGTTTACTAGATAACGCCTGAATTCTAACTCTGTTTGCTTTTTTACATTGCAAAATGCAATTACTAACAATACCATCTTGGTTCTGACCAAGAAGTGACTGTGCGCAGGCCGCAAACTGCGTCGGTTCGTATATACCTTCTGGCACCATACACAGTTTTTCAGTAGCTGGGGAGCAAAATTGAGACATATCAGAGGTAATTGGGATTATGGAGTCGTTAGCCTGAACAACATAATTTGGAGATTCTGACAATACACATTCCTTTTCCAAAAAAGAGTACGGGGCATGCAAAAGTCTATAGATTTTTAAATTCTGTCTTTTTATAGGAACATTGATAACTAGTTTCACGTAATCTTTCGCAAAAAAGCAACTAGTAATTTTTAACTTAAACATTTGATTAGGGGTTGCTGCCAATTTATATCCATGGCCAGCTACCGTTTGATTCACCAGGTTCAGCCGTTCCATAAGATTCTCGTCCTTCACAGCTGCCCTCGGAATAAGTTGATTTCTGCAATCAATTAAAATTAAGATTTTGCATGTAAGAAAAAATTAGACACTTTAGAATTTTATATACATGGCAAGCAATATTCAGCATATTTGAACATTTGTTTAAAACATAAGGGCCTATTAAGCACATAAAACTTTACAGTGCTAAAAAATATTTTAGCTATTTTACTGCTTTTACTGCTAAAATCATTTAAAGTTTTTACCGGCAATCGCTTGCAATGGAGTCAATAACGTCAGTGACTGACTGGATATGTTGATTTAGGATAAGGTTGTTCATAACATCCGAGAATACGAGTTCGGCCTCGTTGACAAGCGCGGCATTCCTCCGGATTTCATCTTCTACTTTGCTGAAGCCCTTCTCTACGACGCTTGAAAGTTTTTTTGAATAAGTTGACAAGTTGGAAGCCAGCGAGTCCATAAACTGGGTTGACTGCTGACTCAGTTCGTTAAACTTAATTGCCATTTGGCCCATTTGAACATGTAGATCATCAATATCTCCTTCCGTTGCGTCTCCTATAATAAACCAGAAAGAAAACGGATTATGATTAAAAACTATAAGTCACTTAACTTACAGGGTGTTTTTTGGAAATACCCCATAAAAACTTATGAATCTCTCCCACGAAATCGAATAGTCCCCTATTTGTTCTTTCCAAAGTTGAACTGTCATTCCTAAAGCCAGTGATGTAGGGATTCTTTTCGTAGATTTCCTCAGCAAGTAAATTTTTTACTTCTATTGAATGATTTAGAAGTTTGCACAGGTATGGTTTGGTTTTGCACTCCCTGGTAACAGATTCTAAGTTAATGCTGGGTAGCTCTACCACAATTTCGAGTGGAAATTTGCTGTTGTGTAAAACAATATCTTTTAAAGGTAACATGAATGCCCCCTTAACAATCATGCACGGCGGGTACTTGTGTGGTTCTAATAAAGAAACAAAAACCAGTGTTGTGGTTAAAAAATGCTATTGAGCCCCTGGATATTTTAGTTGCAAGTGGAAACAAAATATTAGACTTGATACCTGATTTCACCCCTGATAAAATCAGTACCACCATCACAGCTTCTAAATATAAAAGGACTCGCATTTTGCGGAAACTTCTTCTTGAAACTGTGGATTTGGATGTAAAATAATACAATATACCGTTTGTTAGCCAGACTTGGCTTTATATTGTTGTTTAGAAGACCCATTTAAAACCAATTTAAAAAATCCAATTAAAATTTTCGAGGATTTAATACGCCGAATTGTTATTGGGGAATAGCGTGCTCGTGCATATGCTAACTTTACTTAAATGACGAACCTTTAACTAATTAGAAACGTAATTTGTAAAAAAAACTAGTTGAATTTACGCTTGAAAGTTTTTAAAATTGAAACGACAAGAATCAATTATAAAAATAACATGAAAATTAAAATAGTGCTTGAGATGTTTTTGTTCAGCTTATGTGTTCTGGTCATCTGATTTCTGTTATATTTCATGAAAGAATAGACCATATGAACGCACAGATAGGATAACAAACACGAAACGAAATATTTGGTGAGATTCACTATTCAGTCGTGGATGCACTTTTGTTTTGGTGTTAGCATTATGCATTGTTTTTGTAAATATGTGGTCTATGCGTAAGGTATTTCATTTCTCATTACGAGAATACAAAACGAGTAGTTTGGTGAAGTCAGAGAACTGTGCATACCTGTACATAGAAAACTGGATGGGTATACTTCATTACTTATGTAAACGAAATTTGTGAAATATATCACTGGATTTTCAATATTAGTGTAGGTGGCAAAGATGACATTTCTACGAGCGGCTCAAAAGCAGTCATTTCATGCATGGACTTTTTCTGCTTCTTGCAATACAATAACATAGTTTCAAGTGCATGAAATAAGGATGCAAGAAGCACATGTATACAAACAAATGCATTCATAATGTATTATGAATCACCATATAATTTTTTACTCAGGCTACGTGTTTTTCATACCTAAAAGGAACTCTTAAATGTGTATAGGTTGAAAAGCGATCAATATGACAACAGGCATGTGATTCTTTTTGAGTACATATCATGTCATCATGTCAGAACTCTGTACATATGTAATGCATATAACAGATAAGAGGAGACGACAGTCACGCACACGTTTTATTAGATAAAGCATTTTGTTTTAGGTTACGACTTCCCGTTCGAGCAGACGAAAACGAAATACATTACATCATGCAATAATTCTTATAGAAATATAGCTAACTAAAATTGTGATTGCAAAGACAATTTTTTAAATTTTGTGTAATATCAAAGTGTTTTTGCATGCATGCTTTTGAACTGCGAAAACCTGGATTAAATAATAAATTAATCAAGTAATCTCTTTTCATGTTGGGATGAATTGGAATCAAAAATTGCATGTATGATAGCTGATGCCAGATGTAGAAAAATAACATCTTTTAGCTTTTTCTTTTCAATGGAGTTTCTCTTGTACTTCATTAAACCTTCGCATTTCATTTGCATAAACTCTAGGCAAATTATCTAGTGCAGGTGCAGTCCAGAAAGAAAAATATTTTATTTCCATATTCAAACAAGGAAAAGATAAAAGCAATAAGTAAAAGTATAAAGTAAAGCAGCCTTTTGTACATTTATATTAAATGTGTACAAATGAAATTTATAACATGGGATTGCTTAATGAGTATGAAATGTACTATAATACTTTTGTGAACTTTTGTGCAAAAACTTGAAATGTCAGAGATTGTTAGCCCACATTCTGATTAGAATTGAACAACAAAATTCCTGAGATTGAAAGTTCAAATTTTATGGTATTTAAAACCCAATATTCTGTGATTTCTGGGTTCAAATATCAATATTTTGAGTATTTCGGGGAATATTTTCTGCGTAATATATATAATAATCTTCCATAACATATTTTAGCGTAAATTTCCTACGCATTACGTGATTTCAGTATATATGCTGATTACGACTGAAAATATTAGGAAGAAAAGAATTGTGTACTTGAAATAAAATAAGTTATTATGATGACACACCAAAATTATTCCTTCTTTGTGGGACATACGTTTTGCATGCAGTCCACTCACGTTGTATGCATATAAGCTCTTGATTGTCAACGCAAAGTCGGCTGCATATATTCCTTAACTGGTGACATTATTTTTCTGACTATAAAAAAACTTTCAGGCAGACCGACCAAAAAGCAAAGCACAGCGTAGGATATACACACAAAAACAAACCTATGGCTTGTGTGTGAGCTACCCGTGACTCATGCCAACTTTCCGTTTAAGTGGAGGCCGGTTTCAGATTTCTGGATATCTTTTCTTAGTAATTGATATTTGTTTTGTACTTTATCAGAATACATCTACATGTTTTGAAAGATGTACATGTACACGTCATTTTATATTGTTTTACTCATACAAAAATAAATCACTTGGAATTATTATGCTTGTCACTGCAGCCTCGCAATGCTAATGTACATGATCAAGCTATTTTCCGCTTTAGCAATGAACAGACCAATTCGTGTTTCCAGTGCTGAAGATTTTTACCCTGCCTTTAACACCGTTAAGTATAAAAATGTACCTTACCGCTGCAGCAAACTTTCCTTACGGCAAAAGTCCAGAAACTAAAGTCTACATATCATAATACATTTTTTCTGGGCGAGTCAAGCTTTCAGTCTTCACTTTCAGTTTCAGGATTACGTAAAGTCTAGATGCAATCAGGTTTATTTTGTTTCTTATTGTTACAATATATTTCTCAACGTTTGTGAAATTAATTAAAACTTTAGTTTGAAATTATCTGCACATAAGTCTTAGACTTTTTTAAATATTAGTCTTTAAAGCCAAAATTTCCAGGATACGGATATCTCAACATGAGAAACACAATTTTTGTTGTTTCACTTCTCCCCGTTCTTATTGGTGTTGCCAGGTCGAAACTTATTCGTGTAAACATTTATGATGGAAGGAAACTGTCACTGGTAAAAATGACACAGACAAATAAATTATTTTAAAGAGTTGAAACATACATATATTTTAAAACAAAGCATGATACGATGCGTCTGCTGTTTTAGAACACTGCCAACGACACCACAGCTTCCCATAAAGATGACTCCTCCAGTATACTATCTGCTAGGATTTCTGCATCCGCAACATCTGAATTACCCCCACTAGAAACTCAGGATGTGAGCATTAATAGTTTAAAGAAACTTGGCGTCTCCAAGACTGTTGTTTCCGACTTCCCTGAAAAATTGGACCATCTCTCAAGTGATAAAGTAATTGGATCAAACGGTTCCAGCACGGCAAGACCAAACACTCTTTTCTTAGAGGAGACCCCAGTTGTTTCTAAAGAATTTGAAACTCTTATGGGTATAACCCAAGCTTACAAGCAAATTTCCGAAACAACAGCACCTCCAAATACGGATTCTGCAATCAGTACAACTTTAGTTCCCGCAAATAATGGGGACTATGTTAGTAAAGATAGTGACCACCATACTTTTTATAATCACGTGAAGAACACAAATCGTGATTTTCATTCAAATGTACAAGCGTTTTTTAACGAAAATACAGAAAAAACTTTGTCAAATTCTCATAATCATCAATCAATTCTAAAGCAGGAAAAGAAAGATAACAGTACTGTTGTCGAGCTGCCATTCAGTTTTTTAAGCGACAAAAAGGAATACTACAAGTCGACTCTTGTTTTCAATGGTAAGTATTTTTTACATCTTATTTAGACATTGTTAATCAAGACAATAAAAGTATAAAACTATCTATTAAGCTTTCAAATCAACTAAGGATGCATTGAAGGTGTAATGCACTGCTTTCAGCAAATTATGGATTTCCAAATACCCTTTAAAATCTTAACTTAAATAATGAATGTATGTAATTGTTTCAGGGAATGGATCAATGAAACATCATGCAAAGGTAAAATTTACTGAAAGTTAAAAATCTTAAAACTATTTATTGTTTTCAAACTTAATTCAGGAATGTGTATGCTTTTGATTATTGAATAACGCTCTTCACAGGTTCCACATAATGATACAATCCTGAAAGTAATCTCCACTCCAGGCTTTTTTTGCATCACTACTGACGTAAAAATAATTTTATACCACTAAATAAATATTTTTTGATCTTATAAGCTTTCGTGTTTTATATTAAAGTTTTTAAACATTTGCAGTTCATTCAAAACACAGAGGCTACTGAAACTTGTAATTTCTCTGCATGGTTTCTATCGAAAAAATGGTACTGCTTAAAATTTTTTTACTTTCACTTTCTATAATTTCAATAACATACAGTCCTAATGAGCTTTTTCGATACCCCACTCATGCATACTTTTTTTACAGGGACATTTTGCGCCTGGAGCAGGTATATGATTCTGTTGGTTGGGCTGATGCAAGTCCAATAGCTATTGCCACAGCATACCTCGTCACGGCTCTACTTGTTATTGCCATAATTATCGGGATATTTTTTTGTATTTTCGTATCGTTGAAAGGTTTAAATGATGCACGGCAGTCGTGCATAATAGCTTATAATCTAGGAAAACAAGCAGATGCGTTTCAAATGGTTTAGGGCATTGTAAGAATTAGAGTTTTGCGTGCACACATCCCAATTGATTATAAAACCTTGATGGGATAAAATTGTTAGTGGGATTAGTAATGAGGAAAACCCAATTTTCCTGTTTTTTTATTAGCGTAATCTTATTTGTTAAAAAGGCTTATTATTATGTTAATTATAAAGTAATTACTAAACTAAAGTTTGTTTACGTTAATTCGTAAGTAAGTACTAGATTATAACAAAATAGTTTCTGCTTATTGTCTGTATATAAATAGCCTCATATGTAAATTCAACTGTATTCCAGAAACATAAATTAACAGATCGAAATGTTCCGTGCCGCTTTGTTAACGTTTATATTTTTTTTCGTTGGGCGTGCCACCGCTGACGAGGTGTTGACAGTCAAGCAGGCCCTATTCAAAATTATTGAGTCTCTGGAGGTGGCGTCGTTCGCGGAAGGACTGGGAGGCTTTCTCTTCATCATGCTTGTAGGCATTCTTCTTTTGAAAGTGTACTCCCTAACAAAATCAAACTTGCGAATTCTTCAATCTTTTCGAAATCACGATGGCATGTTACGCCGTAGATCAGTTTACTGATAACTGTGGTCTCCTCAGTAGTGTAAAAAGCAAATCAGAAAAGTGTGGAGAATTTGACTTCTTAAAAGAAAAGAACTAAAAAACTGAATGTGTATTTAATAGGTTTTTGCTAAAGTTGTAAATTTGAAATTTTGTGATGCACCTATAATAATTATATAAAAATAAAGTTCTCAATTCTTCTGTCATAAAGATTTATTTAATAGATTGTCAACAGTAATTCCATAGTTTTGAAAGCATCCATCTATTCCGCTTGTTTTTGCGTTTTTTACAAATATTTTTATAGTAAAACATAAATATTTCACGGCTGTTCCTTATCTTCCAACAAAAAAATCCCAAATGTTTTTAATTGTAAAATGCAAAATCGGAATCAGTACGTGTAAATGAACTATCCACAAATCGTTACGATATATCATAAATATGGGCAAAACGAGCAAGAAACAAGTAAGTAATACTCTTATTCACATGGTAGCCATAATGTTGCTCATTAAGGAGTTTTACTTCGTTTTGGGAGAGGTACTCAATATTGTCGTAACGTAATTAACATCACTGCATTAAAGTGCCATTAATATGTGTCCACCTAAAAGCAGGGTATATAGACGAGCCTAGTCAATGCCCTGACTCAAAAACGAGTTTTTCCATGATCAGTGGTAATTATATTTGAGGCAAAGTTATAATGAGAGGCTAATGACTTATAATTCACAGACTGAACAATACAAGCCACAGGTTGTGAAGTTTTCATTTATGCCCGTTCGGCATGTCTCACCTAACAAGAAACTAATCATTGATGAATGAAAAAATGACAAACTAATATAATGCAATTCATTCTTGAAATAGGAATTTATTAAAAATGCTTGTCATTTCCACATGTCAAATATATGTCTTTGCATATCTGACAGCCACTTCTGCGAGTATAGTCCGGAGTTTTTTATTACAAATATACAGCAAAGTATGCATATAGGGTGTAAAATTCTAGTTTTCTAAATTTTATTAGCGTACAGATTAATATGATATCTTGGAGGAATTTGATAAACAAATCTACTCAGCACACATGACATTTATTTTGAGTACATTTTGAGAAGTTAAAAATTTATTTGGGCTTTAGTATAAGATCATTTATTAAATGAACTCAAATATGTATTTTACTAGGCTAAAACCATTCGCAAAATGGTACCTGATTGCTACAAGTGCTACGTTTTGAGATGTTCTGATATCTACGTATTCTATTATTTATTAAGTGTATAAATATCTACTTTTCAATAAAGCGTCAGCATGTATGTATGTATGAGAATATCGAGATGGATGTAATGCCAGATATGTAACTTCCGAATGCCATTAAACAAAAAATTGCTTATTTTGGTATTTGAAACACATTGTAACATTTTGACCTGTATATCTCGTGTCACAAATACGTCACAGATCTGAAATTTCTTTCCGGCCATTGTATTTTTTTAAGGTACATGTGTACCAAATTTTGTGTAAATACGTTTCCGAGAAATCGTGTTCACAGACAGACACACAGATAGACACAGTCACACACGGACAGATAGACACAGTCACACACGGACAGATAGACACAAACACACACAGACAGACACACAAACACACACAGAGACAGACATACAGACACACACATATACAGATATACAGACACACACACAGAGACAGACACACACGCAGACTGACACACACACAGACAGTCACACACAGAGACAGACAGACACACACACACAGACAGACACACAGACAGACACACACACACAGACAGACACACACACAGACAGACAGACAGGATAATAAAACCATAAACATCCTCTTATGCATGATATGCATTCGTAAGTTAATAAGAAATTATATGCACCAGTTTTTTATTATGGTATTTCGTATTGATGTCGCACAAATATTTGATGGATAGCAAAAGAATTTCAATGCATGCTGATTTGAAGTTGGTCCAAAAGATTTTTTATCATGAGTAAGGTTGGCCAGGGTGACAAACATTATAAATGTCTGCTGAAAAATATCTTTGTCAGCGTGTACCACCTTGAAAATGCTTGACATTTTTCAAAATGTCCAGTTCAGCAAATTGACAAAGATAGCACATCTCATAAATGTCCACATATAAAAAGCCAAAATGGAGATATTTAATTGTCTGAATGCAAATTATGCAACCCAAAAAAAATCTTTTGCACTGGCTACCGGATGTTACATTTAGCTTTTTATTTGTATATTATAAAGTCATTAAAGACATCACAAACATCTTAACTTCCATTTCTCGCAGCGGAGAACGCTAAAATCCTGACAAATGCAACTTAAGTGTCGTAAATAACAAAAATTTTGTAAATGTCATAAATGTCAGTCATATGTCAGTATGTCTCATTATTTTTTAGTGTGTCCAATATTGTAATTGATAACATAAAAGTTCTAAATGGACACTGAATCGCCAAACTTAATCATGATAACGCCACGTAAAATTCAAACAATAAATGTAAATGTCTCCAAAGAAATTATGAAATGCAAATATTAAAATATATTATTTAGGAAAGCATTTTCATCCTTTTACAATTTCATATCCACAAAAATAGAATAGTGCTGTTAAAATGACCTATAGCATTATTTAATGAGCTTGTTGGTTAAAGAGAAATACTGTGACATGAACATAATAAAAAATCATTTCAAGAAAATCATAACATTTTTGAGCTGGTGCATAGACTAAAATTAGTTTGAAGTTAATGTAATTCAATACTTAAAATTCTTCTTTAGTTTGCGCAAAAGGCTAATGAAGTACGCATTTATGTTAGAACCAGAATAGCATTTAAGTTCAGTAAAATCTTTGAAGGCCTGGATAATGACATTTTAAGTACCATTGTTGGGTAATAAGATTTTAATCACCAGGTCTTCAATATCTTAGTTT
This sequence comes from Willowsia buskii, assembly GCA_034700685.1. NCBI lineage: Eukaryota > Metazoa > Arthropoda > Collembola > Entomobryomorpha > Entomobryidae > Willowsia > Willowsia buskii. The sequence goes on from JAQIXW010000819.1 coordinate 11,883, forward strand.
GTCTTTCCAACATTCCCCCTTTGTCAGATATCGATTGGTTGTGGGGAATGCTTGAATCCCTAGATTCAGGGACTTCAATTTTATTATAAATTTTTCGTTCATTCTCATAATAATTGCCAAGCAATTTGCATGTGCTTCACAAGTTAGCACGGGCATACTTTGTAAGCATTTTGACAACAATGAGACCAGCTAGACAAGCTGCTGTACGTGACTTTACGGGGCAAAGTGGAACGACCCATAAAGCAATATTTCAGCGATGGAAAAATTTATCAGCTGACACAATAGCACAAGCTATTCATAAAAATGTAAAAGGAAACCTGCTTCGATTGGAAACACAACCACTAAATTCCTTTTCCATTTGGGGGAAAATTGTAAAAGACCTAGATTTCCCAAATACCAAGCTTGATCGTTTATGGTTGCATTCAGTGTTTTGCTCAGACAGGAAAAATATTAAAGTAAGAAAACGTTTTTTAATGAGCAATTTATTTAATTTGTAAACTTTTTTAAAGCATTTTTTAAAATTCCATTAACAGAACATTTTAAGAAACTTAACTTTGAGGGACAAATATGAGTTCCAAGATTTTGATCCTCCAACGCCTAAAACCATTGCTAGGACTACAAGATACTGTATCTGCCACCGAAATGAGCAAGATGATGACGAGGCAAATTATGTATATCCACTTCTACAATGTGATAAATGCGACGCTTGGTAATTTACAAAATCTTTAATATTTAATATTAATTTAATTAATTATTTAATATCAAAAGTTTTAGACTTTCATTTGACTGTGTGTATTCAAATTTGTAATGTTTTACTTTTTTCACTGTCAATTATTCCGAAGGTACCATTTCATCTGCTTGGGCATTGATTTTAAGCGGTCATCTGCGGATGACGATTTTGTCTGTCCCAAATGTGAAAATGTAGCGCAGGAATCGTACATACCACAAATATTTTTGGACGATACGCCTAAAGGTAATATTTACTTAAATATTTGCTACAAAATTTAGAACCACAAAATTTCCGTTTTTGTTCCAGTACCAAAGCCGTTGACAAGAAGTAGAGTGGACGACAATGCTTCTTTGAATGTTGGACCTGGCTCTTCAAAACAGATACAGCAAACCCTGCGAAAGTCTCCACCTAAACCAACGGGCGCACAATCACTAAAGAGAATATCACCTGCAAAAAATTTGCAACAATCCATTCAAATATCTCCGCAAGTGCAAAAAACATCTGACCGGCGTCTAGTAGAAGATTTAGACAAAACTTTTAAAGCCCCCGGAAATGTTAGACCATTACATCCGCCATCGGCTTTCAGACATGATGATGATCGCGCAGCTAATAATGCCTCCCCCAATCGACACTCTATTATCACTGGGGACGATACGGTTTTTGAAAGAACCAGAATTGAAAATATTTCGGAGCCGCTATCTCCATCGGTTTCAAATATTACTTCATTGAGGCCAAGTAAGCCTTTGACAGCATTTTATCACCGCCTTTTAAAAAGACATAGATTCCGTAGTTTTATAAAAACTAAATTTTTATTTTCAGAACCCCTAACAAGAGTTCGAGCCAACTTTGACTTTATGACTTTAGGTATTGTAAATTGCTGTAATAGGTTCCTGTTAATAAAAAAATTCTCTCATAAATATTTTATGCTTTTATTAAAAGATGAAGAAGGAAATATTCTTACCCCGGCCACTGCGGAAAGTGAAAGTCCAAATCACGGATTGGTAATTCCTCAAGAACGGTCAGTGGAATCTTCCACATCAATATCAACCCCAAAGAAGATTTTTAATTTTAAACACCGCACCCCAAGAGTTGAACCACTGGCACTGATTCATGTATAAAACATAACATTTATATAAGAAGCAAAACATTCATTCCTTTATGGGTGTATATTTTAACTTTAGGTGGAGGAACGCCAGGATGACCTTGGAGGTAAATATGATGAGTTAACCAACCAGAGTAAGCTAAAAATTAAGTATTAATCATACGTGTTTTATTTTTTGAGATGAGGAAATGCCGCCGCGTGATGAGGTTAACGTGGACGATGGTAGTACTGCAACAGACGCAAATATCTTGGCAAATGCTGTGGGAGATTCGCTGGAAAATTATGGTACGATATTTGCAGCTTTTGCTCTTAAATCATAGCAAATATTATGAGGTTTTTTAAAAATTGCTTTATTACTTAAATAGGCATTGTGGGCCCTCATGGTGGTTTTAAGCCATTTAACATGAAAATTCTTAAAGAGGAATACCATCCACTTCTACAACTAAGGAATAACCCTTTGGCCAAAGATGCTCGCTGGAAATGGCAGTACCCTGACGATTCATGGGGGCATATATTTAATGATGCATTCAGAAGAGATTGTAATCCAGCAATATTGAAGGGCTGTAAACTGACATTTAGGGATCACAGAATGCAACGTCAAGTGGGAAAAACTTTTTTGTCGGCAACAGCTAAATGCACACGAAAAGGGTCAACTTGCAGCATGAAGTACAAATGTGTTATTGATGACGAGCCATCTGCAGGGATGGACGTCATAGTAAGAGTTTGGTAAGTTTTGTAATTTTTTTTTATAAATTTAGTACTTGGAAATGAAAGATTAAACACTGTTTTTTTTGTAAAAAATTTGCAGTCCAGAAGGAGTATTGCATCACGACCTCTCCATGTTTGACAAGAGAAGACTATCTGGGATCAAACGAGTCGAGGCTAAAAAAAATCTGGAAAAGGAGCTGGCGTCAGTAGTCCGACGAAAGGCTTACGGAGATGAGAGAACTGACAAGGTGGCACTGTATCAAGGAAATTACACAGAGGTCCAAGCGCTAAGAGTCCTGCAGAAAGCTCGCGAGGAGGTTAAACCCTAGTAAATATTTTATTTACCTTTTTTAAATTTATAAGTTAATGAACTAAAATATTTCGTGTCAAATATTTAGGCCCTTAGAGTAAAAGATTTGGATCAAAACGTTGTTCAGGACATGATCTTACGGCAGGACTTTTATAGAAAACAACCTCATTTATTGACACAAAATGTGCCCGGATATGTACAGGAATTTTCCATTACGCCTTTTAACGTTTGCCTATATACAGACAGGCAACTGAGACTTTTAAAGAAATATCTATCTCTGAACCCGGGAGCACCAGTCGTCTTGGATGCAACTGGCAGTGTAATTGCCACACTTCCAAAGTCCTTGGGAGATAAGACTGTGTACTATTATGCTCTGGTAATTTATTTACAAGATTCAGCGGAGAGCCCTGTCGTTCCTGTCATGGAATACGTCACAAACTGCCAAACGGCAGCCAACAATGCGCATATCCTGCACTCATTTTTCCGGAAGTAAGTTGAGCCTCACATTTTTATATGTTTATTATTATGTATTTTGAATGTAATTTAATTTACTTATGTTTTAGATATGGGGAATTGTATGGCAAGGACAAAATTGGGCTTGGTATTCAGCATGTTGAGACTGACAGCTCGAAAGCATTGATATCTGGCATTCTTCAAAGCCTGGAAATTGGAAGGACAGAAAGGTACTTGAGAGATATGTGGCTTGCACTCCAGTACTCACGAAAGGCGTATTTTGTGTATCACATTTGCCGGTAAATGCATAATATATTTTACATCTTGATAAATACACTACGCAAGCATACATAAATACTATTTAAATCAGCGTCATAATAATTTTCGTGTTTTTTGAATTTATGAAGCAATCACACGTCAAAATTTCTAACAAAAACCATCCAGGATCGATTTAGTGTTGTTGATCAAGATCCCATAATAAAATGGTCCAAGCTGTTTTTGGTTGCCGATAGCCTCAATGAATATTGTCATCGCGTAAACCAAATCATAATTATTACTGGAAAGAAATGGTACACCAAGTCTGTCGACAACTGCCTTCTAAATCTTGAGGATGCAATCGGAACTGAGGGTAAGCTTTATACTCAACTTTAACAAAAGTTTTTTGACACTTCAAATATTTAGAGAATACTTAAATGTTTTTTTAGAACAACGACTTTACGGAAATGACTTTTTGGATCTTGTTCCTACTGATGGCCCGCTGTATTCGCTTTCACCGTTCAGTTTTTTTGCGATATACCTTTGCCATCAATACGGTGTTTCAATTGCCAAATCAATTTTTAAGGGCGCCGGTTTCATTGAGCGGGACGTGGACGACAGTCGTGATGCCGAAGAGTCTGATTACACTCACAATTCATATTTTAATGTTGAGTTCTTGGACTACATGATTAAGAACGTTTTTGTGTACGGATGTATGTACAATCATAGTCTTTTAAAACTGAATGGCTTCATGACCAACCAAGACACAAATGCGGCATCGGAGTCTTGGAATAAGGTAAATCAGTATAAGTAAATATCTTTTCAACCGTAGTATTAATATATTTTGATTCAATTGTTTTTCTTCTTCTTTTATCAGATATTAAAATGCGACGAGCTTGGTCCTCAGCTTAGTATGAAAGTCGGACGATTTGTGGAGTTTGAGGAAGATAATATTAGAGGTATATAAAACACGATAAAACAATGATGTTTTATAAGTATAAACATTTTATTTGTCAGTAGTAAAGAACTACATACTTTGTCGTTGGATAACTTACACAAATATTTGTTATCTGTTTGTTTCAGGTCGGGTAGGGCAGTTTGAAGAAGGAATCCTGAGAATGCAACGGAGACGAGGCGTTGCTCCTCATGTTCATTTTGATATGCCATCTGAGACCGCGGAAAGTGACAGTGAAACTCCAGAGTCAAGCAGGGAAACTTGGAAGGACAAGTCAAAACACATGGCTCCAAAACGGTCGGTTTCAATTTTTGATTCAATTCCTAAAATTCCGCATGGATTTGTCCATGAAGACCCGTATGGTGGAATTGATTTAAGTGAATGTGTAAGTATTGATTGTCCTCTCCAAATATTGTATACATTGTGGAAGTCATGTGAAAATTTTAAATCGTACTTTGAAAACTCCGAAAAAGCGGAAGATTTTTTGATTTTATTCAACAAATTAGAATCTAAAAAATTTAACGATGCAAAAATGTTTGCACTGCAAAATATAATGAACACGGATCCTGTTGAAGTTTTAGAACAGGACAACAAATTCAGTGAGATCAAATTTGTAAAAGCTATGTCACCGCTTTTTATGCTGTCTGAGATATCTAAATGCTCAAAAAAATGTATGATGTTCAAAGGAAGGCAATTTAAGTATTTATCAAAGTTCATAATCCGAAATGTAGAGGCGATTTCAGTTTTGCTCAAAAAAATTCATTTGATTGAACAATGTTCATTTTGTAAGACAAAAAACGTAGAAATTGAGTATGGTTGGGGAAATAGGGGTATTTTTCCTTTTGTTGTGTTTTTAGTGTCACCGGAGACTGATATTACAGTAAAAGGCACATCAATCCCTACAAAAATTGATATAATTGGAGTTCCTTTTAATTTGTATGCATTTACGTACCGCGAGATTGGTAATTTTTTTGCTGTCTTTATGAATGGCAATAAAATGTACTTGTACAATAGCAGGGACCCATCAAAAGTTTCTAGAATATCTGCATTACCTGCAACCCATAATGTTAGTACGATTTGGTACATCCCCAGAGCAGTTTAAATTACAAATTTTCTTGGATTTTAATGGATATTTGATAATGTAAATACACTGATTTGCTAGTATGTAAGTTTATGTTTGAATGAACATTAGCGTTGGAAGCATATTTGTAGATCAATTGTAGATTATATAGATATTATTGAAACTAGAATTGAACGATTTATTTTATTGCGTATTTTCGCATAAAACAATAAAATTTTAATTGTAGTAGCGGGAAAAGATTTGGACAGTAACTTGCCTTTTGATTACAAATGCTTGATTTCTGAAATGGAAATAAATAAATTTTTGTTTGTCTCCCTTTAAATGCGTGTAATGCAGCGCTACAATGAGGAATAATTGTGTAGATATTCCACAAAGGCATACGTGTATGCAAATACATACATGTACTTATTTATTCACTTATGTTGGCCATAAAACCAAATAATGCTAGCTGGAAGCGAAAATTAATTTGTCAATTAATCGATAATATCCATCAATTATCAATTAAGTACCTGTTACTGATTGTCATCATAAGTGGCACCTTACAAATTTGTTTCTCATATCGTTGAGTTGGTTGTCATTTTTACCCTTAAGCAATTGATAACTCAAATTTAACGTATGTTACTCATAAAAAGCAAATAAATTTATAACGTAAGGGTCGCGATTTTTTTACAATATTTATACAGGAAAGTATTTTATTATTGTTTACAAGCGCTTGAATGTAAAAGATGGCAATGAATTTGTAATCTGAGTATTACAGGCGATAAGTACACTCCAAAGAAGGAACAACAAGGAAACCCTATGCAGCGTTTAAAAATTGCGAGAATTTTTCGGATTCAAAAAGTTATACGTAAAAATTGACAGGCATCTTCCTATCCTTGTCTTTTTGCAAATCAAATCATTCCAATCCCATCTCTGAACAATTTGAACAACAATATTTCTTTGAAAGTAATTATTATGGAAGAGTAACAGCCGATGATGATAATATTTTCACCGACAATTTATATCCCAGCAACTCTAAGACATCAAATTTAATTGTTGCAAGCAACTTCAATTTAGTTCCAAGACAAGTCTAAGAATAAAGTTTTCAATTGTTCTGAGGCTGTTGGTTGGTGCTTGTATTTTGCCATTTATTGGTCGGTACACAGTGTAATTTGTAATTTATGAGCTGGAAATTTCAAAATATTGCCAAATTTGACACTTTTGGTCTGCAATCATATTGTATGATTGACACATGCATATTTAACTACGTCAAATTGGTATTTAGAAGAGAATAAAAAGAATTTAGAAGTAAAGAACCATTTAGAGAATTTTATTGCCAAATAAACGAGCAAATAACGAAGACTGCATTTCAAAATGTGTGGAATCCAGTTTGGTACTCGCTGTTAACCTTTGGCACTTAGCTTCAGATTATGTCCTCAACACAATTTTATTTCGAAATACGTTTAACTCCTTCCGCATTATCCGCAGGTTGTACTGTATGCAAACGAATGATTTTCTCTCGCTTTGCCAAGATACTGCTTAATATCAAATTGACGGAGACTAAATTGGAGTGTGTCTCACTTCCCAAAGAGTTTGATTGGTGACAAAACGGGAGACTTGCATTAATTTGAGAAGTTACTGTTTAATATCTGACTTGAAAGTAAAAGCAGTGAATACTTATCTTAGTTTTGTAATAAGTTGAACAAAAATCTTATTGGTTAACTAAGTTGGGACTGTAGCGCCGTCGAGAGAGACGTGCTCGCTCACCGACGATAGATCATCTACCCTATTGTGTTCAACTCGGAAAAACAAACAAAACAAAACCTACGACCCACGATCATGTTCATTGCCAACACAAATACAATTTCAAGAATGAAAAATTTAATGAGAGACAAATGTCCATGATAAAAAATGCAAAACGAATCCCTGGATAAAATTCTTGTGGATAAATTCATTGAAATGTAAAACTTACGTACTTTGGAAACTTGAATTACAATCATTTGTAAATATATTCTTAACATTTATGGGTCGTATTTACACGGCCATATGTGTATATCACTTAAGATGTGGAAACGCATACAAACTTATATATGTAGCTTTGGGCTGGCTTGATCTGTCATCAGTTATGACTCATCACCATAGCATCTGCATTTGCCAATTTCATAACTTATTATTCAAATGGGCGAGCTAAATTACATAAGCGGTAATGTGCCTTTATGAAATGAGTTGGTCTCACTATCAGTTAGCCTAGCATTAAACTTGGAATAAGACATGTAAATTGGAATACTGTTAATTTTGCATTTAAAGAAGTAATTTTTACCTACGTATGTTTATACTAGGTTTTTGAACTTTGAAGAAAGATTTAAATTATCAGATATATCAAATTCTTATATGACCAAGTAAAAATTGTAATTAACAGTATTAGGTAGAAGAAAGCGAATACAAAATACTTTGTACATTGTTCACTATTACAACTCATTATGACATTCCAGCTTGTGTAACAGCAAATCTAAAATACTTGTTGTTTTATGCATGAAACAAAACATGGTCTTTGTAACATGCAATGACCATATATATGGCGCGCTGAACTTACAGGGAAACGAGTAGCAACCTAGCCGATCAATAAACGTTTTAGTTGCCGTTCAATGAGCATTGGTAGGTATAAGCAGAAAACCCTTTTTGGCTTAAGATTTTGACCCGAACCATTATTTTGTATTTTTATATCCTTTAAAAAAATGCAGAGCTTACTATTTTGTCGGTGAAAAACCAATCGGTCAAATCAACACAGTCGTTGGGATAAAGGTGGTTTAGGGGATAAATTTACGGATATCAGGTGATAAAAATGAAAACAAAGGATAAAATTATTTGAGAGTGAGATGACAGGGAATGATATGAATGCCCTTTATTGATGGTGAAATGTCATAGTATTTAAATTTCCAGCAATCCATATGAGTCACCGCAACGTGTTTGTTGGATTTTTAACTCCTAGCTTCTGTAATGTGCTCACTATTAACCATTTAGTTACCGTCTCCAAAGGTACTGTTATCCCGCTTCAATAACCCGAAAAGGACTTCAGGGATAACAAAGAGAGCCGTTATTCATTGAGCTTTACCAATTTTTCATAGCTTTTTACAGTACTGTGATTTCTGGTGGAGAGAACCGATTTATTTACAATTACTCATTAAACGTAGTTAGAAAACAACAAAAACTAATAATCATATCTCAAAAAAATCATATAAATATTACCAAAATATTAATTAAATATTTTCAAGAAAAACTATTGAAACTCTCGCAGGAAGCCAATTATCATACATAATATTAATTCGATACTGTTCAAAACGGCACTGGGGAATTGTCAGCATAATATATCGCATGATTCACTATAACAAGGAGAAAATATCCAACAGCGGTTTTGCTCTGCATAAAGCGCAGCAACACGTACTTAAAACTAGAATTTCATATGACTGATAAGGTCCATGGTGAAATCTTTGAAAATTGAGAAGAGGTAAACTGCGAAACATAAAAAATTATCCTGTAAACATAGATTTCGTGATTAACAAGTGAATTTTATTTAGAATCAGACATAAATGTGATGCTATCAAATTTATATACGAACAAAACTTGTAATTTATTATCTGAAATTGTTTTTGCAAATACGGCAGATTAAGAAACAACTACATAATCATTTAATGCTTCATGAGTAGACACTTTTTACAAAGTTGTGTACCATACTAAAAATGTTTTACATTTCCGTGAGTTTCAAAATTTAAAAACTTGTATAAGGAAACTGCAACTTTTCGCATATCAAAGTATAATTCATGCTATTTTACACTTTAATTTTGAAATATAATATAGTGAATCAACAATCTAAGTTCTGCTTGTGTCTTGTTTCTGTCATTTTTTTAAATTATCTGTTCTTATTAAAAGCTAGCAAAAATAACATAAATTATACAACGGACATGATTTCCATCCTTATAAAGTTTTATAATAAGTTCTGGTTTTAGTTCATGTGTTTGGTTGTTTTGAAATAATCATTGCTTTGTTTTAGAATTTTACTTTTTTGATTAATAGTCTATAGTCTATAGTTTACACTAAAAAGATGGCAACCTTCCCTTTGTTCTTTTAAAAACATCAAGTTCTTTAAAAATACAATAAGAATCATAAAACATACAATAAGAATACAATTTAAAATAGATGGAAGATTTACAAGCATTAATATTTCTTTAGGTTCTACTATTTATATAAATATAATTTTAAATTGAAAAATAGCATCATTCAAAGATTTTTACTTTCAAGCGCAGTGCATAATCTCATGGAGAGAGTTTTTGGAAGGTTTGTATTTATCAGTCCTTTGCTCCAAACTAGAAATTTTTGTGCATGGTGGGAACAGCCTGGTTTGTCAAAAAATACAAAGCAATTGATGTCGTCAGGGAAGTTATAAATCAATTTGTCACATTTAACGCCTTTAATTGCAAATGAAAGACAAACATCCGGGAACAAATTGTACATACGGAGAACATTCTTGTAATCATATTTGTCTTCATAATCAATTGTACAATTAATGCCAAATTTATTTAACTGTATGTTGCTTTGTCTAATTATACCCTCATTAATTGTACTCATGAAATCTTGACTAATACAAACATGTGTCATTTCATTTTTTATTGCACGTTTAATGAAATCTGCCAATTTTGAGTTTGATGGAATGACGTCAAGTTCAAAGTAGAGACGCTTTAGATCATTGAAATCTCGCTCAAATCTGCTCATTTTCTGTAGAAAATGTGATTTGACAGTTTTGTTGTCTTTCTCAAGGAATGTACCAATTGGCATGTATCGACAAGAAATTGGAACAGGCTCATTTTTTACAGTTGAAGCCCAAAGTTCAAGCTAGGAAGACAAAAAAGTATATACGCATAAAATATTTAAATTTTTAAATTATATTAATATAATGATCTACAGACATTTATGATTTTTAGCAAATAATACAAATTTAGAATAACAATCGCGTGACTACAAATATAAAATAGATGGCTTACGTTCTTAGTGGTTCCAGAGTCACCTCCTAAAATAATGTGTGTTATCTTTGTGTAGGTGCCTTTTTCCATTGCAATGACTTCATTAATTAGTGACTGTACTGTGCTATCGGGCATCTGAATGGCGACTTCCACTGCGGTCTTTTCTCGGTTATGCACCACCAAAAGTATAAATTGTCCTCCCATGCTTGCTTCCATAATGACGTGTGTACCGAACCGCTTTATGAAGTCATAGTAATGTTCAACATTTCCCTCTAAAGTACTTGGAAGAGAAGCAAATTGTGAAAGTACAGATTGTGTAGGTTTAACACCAGGAAGGATTTCCACATAAAAAGTTTCAACTCGCATAGATAAAAACTGGAGATAATTTAAAATATGAAAAAAATTATAAGGTGTTTAACATAAGCAAATATTACAAGGATGCTAATAAAATTTTCCAAGCTCACCCCTGCACTTCTTAGAGTATCTTGGGATGTGTAGTTCAACTCCGCGAGATTTGCAATAAATTCATTTTTCGGTTTTTTCAGTTCAATATCATCCAGAAACGTTTGAAGTAAAGATGTAGAAGATATTATGTGGTGGTCATAAGTTGTCTACATAAAAAAATCAGTTAAAAATAACTTAATGAAATGGATGAATTCCTTTTACGAGGTTTATTGTGGTTACTGGAAAGTTGGCATTTGTACGCAACGCACATTATTACTAAATAAATGTAGAGTAGCTTACTCGTGGTTTTGATTTTATCCTTTTCACTTGATGTGGAACTGTGAAGGATTGGAACTTTTGTTTTTCAAAACCAAGCATGTGGTGACATGAAAAACTAAATACCGCTGAATGTGATGGTGCAGTATCAGTAGGAGACCCCGCATAATGGTAGGCGCTAATCCCGTCCAAAAGTTTTTCTATCCCGGGTACAAGATTGTTGCATTCACTTGTGGAAGGTTCTGTATCAAAATTGTAACGCGTAAGGTCGGTTCTTTTGTCATCACAAAACCTTTTAGGAGGGGTAACAAATGTATAAAAGGTAGCTTGGTCTTCCTTAAAATGAACTGTGGGTCTGAAAGTAAAACATTCATAAAAATAAAAGACATTAAAATAATTAAATTAGTTTTAAATGCACAATAACGATGGACTTACTTAGAACTGCCATTTGTTACGCAATTTGAGAGCAATATTGTCAACAATGTGAGATTAACTAGTGACATTTTTGGAACTTGAGACTGATTTAAGGATAAAAAGGGATTTAAGCGCTGAGACATCGGGCACCTAAAATCAAACTACTAAATGAGCGACTTAAAACATTTGATTATAATGACATTTGGACTATCTGCAATTACTTATAAAGTTCTTGAAAATTGATAATGCACGTCTTTTATACATGAATAAATAGAATTAATATCGTACAGAATATGATATAATAAGTGGGTCATGCGTTGTTTATACTCTTATTTGCTTTATTTTAACGAAAAGCTTTTATTCATTAATTTCACAAATAAGATAGACAGAAAATCTTTATCTCTAAAGTTGCATGTTGTTTATGTGCATCTAGATAATTAAGAACTGTATGAGTCTGAGACTTCTGTTTGCGCTCAGTTACACACAAACACCATATTAATGCATGCAAACCTGTAAGTGGCCATAGAAGGATTTTGTACAGATTACATTTGTGAATACAAAGTCAGTCAAAGAGGCAAGAAAAAAGAAATCGAATGAATACATATACATTGGCTACCAATATTTTAGACATGAAATAACACATGGTAAACAGAGTACAGTTGAAGCTTGATATAAGGGACAGTCAAGGGAGAGGTGGTTTTTGTCTCTTATAGCTATTGTCCACTACATAT